>JAEIFO010000676.1:0-46825 GCA_018903695.1 Zaprionus gabonicus | reverse complement strand
TGGCATGTCACTGGCATGTGCATAGCCTGTGCCTAGCCAGTCTCTAGCCTGTGTCTAGCCTGTGCCTTGCCAGAGACTGGCATGTGCATAGCGTGTGCCTAGCCAGTGTCTAGCCAGTGCCTAGCCTGTGCCTAGCCTGTCCCTAGCCTGTGTCTAGCCTGTGCCTTGCCTGTGACTGGCATGTGTATACCCTTTTTCTTGCCTTTTTTTTTGTTTTGTTTCGCCTGTGTTTCGGCCGTGCCTTTCCTGAGACAGGCATGTGCATAGTGTGTGCCTAGCTAGTGTCTAGCCAGTGCCTAGCCTGTGCCTAGCCAGTGTCTAGCCTTTGTCTAGCCTGTGCATAGCCTGTGTCTAGCCTGTGCCTAGCCAGTGTATAGCCTCTGTCCAGCCGGTGTCTAGCCTGTGCCTAGCCTGTGCCTAGCCTGTGACTGGCCTGCGCCTAGCCTGTGCCTAGCTTGTGCCTAGCCTGTGCCTAGCCTGTGCCTAGCCTGTGCCTAGCCTGTGCCTAGCCTGTGCTTAGCTTGTGTCTAGCCTGTGCCTAGTCTAGCCTGTGCCTAGCCTGTGCCTAGCCTGTGCCTAGCCAGTGTCTAGCCTGTGTCTAGCCTGTGCCTAGCCTGTGTCTAGCCTGTGCCTAGCCTGTGTCTAGCCTGTGTCTAGCCTGTGCCTTGCCTGTGACTGGCATGTGCATAGCCTGTGCCTAGCCTGTGTCTAGCCTGTGTCTAGCCTGTGTCTAGCCTGTGCCTTGCCTGTGACTGGCATGTGCATAGCGTGTGCCTAGGCAGTGTCTAGCCAGTGCCTAGCCTGTGCCTAGCCAGTGTCTAGCCTTTGTCTAGCCTGTGCATAGCCTGTGTCTAGCCTAGCTAGTGTATAGCCTCTGTCTAGCCTGTGTCTAGTCAGTGTCTAGCCGGTGTCTAGCCGATGTCTAGCCTGTGCCTAGCCTGTGCCTAGCCTGTGACTGGCCTGTGCCTAGCCTGTGACTAGCCTGTGACTAGCTTGTGCCTAGCCAGTGCCTAGCCTGTGCCTAGCCTGTGCCTAGCCTGTGGCTAGCCTGTGCCTAGCCTATGCCTAGCCTGTGTCTAGCCTGTGTCTAGCCTGTGTCTAGCCTGTGTCTAGCCTGTGTCTAGCCTGTGTCTAGCCTGTGTCTAGCCTGTGTCTAGCCTGTGTCTAGCCTGTGTCCAGCCTGTGTCTAGCCTGTGTCTAGCCTGTGTCTAGCCTGTGTCTAGCCTTTGTCTAGCCTGTGCCTAGCCTGTGTCTAGCCTGTGTCTAGCCTGTGTCTAGCCTGTGTCTAGCCTGTGACTGGCATGTGCATAGCCTGTGCCTAGCCAGTGTCTAGCCTGTGTCTAGCCTGTGCCTTGCCTGGGACAGGCATGTGCATAGCGTGTGCCTAGCCAGTGTCTAGCCAGTGCCTAGTCTGTGCTTAGCCTGTGCCTAGCCTGTGTCTAGCCTGTGTCTAGCCTGTGCCTTGCCTGTGACTGGCATGTGCATAGCCTGTGCCTAGCCTGTGTCTAGCCTGTGTCTAGCCTGTGCCTTGCCTGAGACAGGCATGTGCATAGCGTGTGCCTAGCCTGTGTCTAGCCTGTGCCTAGCCAGTGTCTACCCTGTGTCTAGCCTGTGCCTTGCCTGTGTCTAGCCTGTGTCTAGCCTGTGTCTAGCCTGTGTCTAGCCTGTGTCTAGCCTGTGTCTAGCCTGTTTCTAGCCTGTGTCTAGCCTGTGTCTAGCCTGTGTCTAGCTTGTGTCTAGCCTGTGTCTAGCCTGTGTCTAGCCTGTGCCTAGCCTGTGTCTAGCCTGTGTCTAGCCTGTGTCTAGCCTGTGTCTAGCCTGTGTCTAGACTGTGTCTAGCCTGTGTCTAGCCTGTGTCTAGCCTGTGTCTAGCCTGTGCCTAGCCAGTGTCTAGCCTGTGTCTAGCCTGTGCCTTGCCTGTGACTGGCATGTGACTGACATGTCACTGGCATGTGCATAGCCTGTGCCTAGCCAGTGTCTAGCCTGTGTCTAGCCTGTGCCTTGCCAGAGACTGGCATGTGCATAGCGTGTGCCTAGCCAGTGTCTAGCCAGTGCCTAGCCTGTGCCTAGCCTGTGCCTAGCCTGTGTCTAGCCTGTGCCTTGCCTGTGACTGGCATGTGCTTAGCCTATGCCTAGCCTGTGTCTAGCTTGTGTCTAGCCTGTGTCTAGCCTGTGCCTTTCCTGAGACAGGCATGTGCATAGTGTGTGCCTAGCTAGTGTCTAGCCAGTGCCTAGCCTGTGCCTAGCCAGTGTCTAGCCTTTGTCTAGCCTGTGCATAGCCTGTGTCTAGCCTGTGCCTAGCCAGTGTATAGCCTCTGTCCAGCCGGTGTCTAGCCTGTGCCTAGCCTGTGCCTAGCCTGTGACTGGCCTGCGCCTAGCCTGTGACTGGCCTGCGCCTAGCCTGTGCCTAGCTTGTGCCTAGCCTGTGCCTAGCCTGTGCCTAGCCTGTGCCTAGCCTGTGCCTAGCCTGTGCCTAGCCTGTGCCTAGCCTGTGCCTAGCCTGTGCCTAGCCTGTGCCTAGCCTGTGCCTAGCCTGTGCCTAGCCTGTGCCTAGCCTGTGCCTAGCCTGTGCCTAGCCTGTGCCTAGCCTGTGCCTAGCCTGTGCCTAGCCTGTGCCTAACTTATACCTAGCCTGTGTCTAGCCTGTGTCTAGCCTTTGTCTAGCCTGTGCCTAGCCTGTGTCTAGCCTGTGTCTAGCCTGTGCCTTGCCTGAGACTGGCATGTGCATAGCGTGTGCCTAGCCAGTGTCTAGCCAGTTCCTAGCCTGTGCCTAGCCAGTGTCTAGCCTTTGTCTAGCCTGTGCCTTGCCTGTGACTGGCATGTGCACAGCGTGTGCCTAGCCAGTGTCTAGCCAGTGCCTAGCCTGTGCCTGGCCAGTGTCCAGCCTTTGTCTAGCCTGTGTCTAGCCTGTGCCTAGCCAGCGTATAGCCTGTGCCTAGCCAGTGTCTAGCCTGTGCCCAGCCAGTGTCTAGCCTGTGTCTAGCCTGTGTCTAGCCTGTGCCTAGCCAGTTTCTAGCTTGTGTCTAGCCTGTGCTTAGCCAGTGTCTAGTCTGTGCCAATCCAGTGTCTAGCCTGTGCCTAGCCAGTGTCTAGCCTGTGTCTAGCCTGTGCCTAGCCTGTGCCTAGCCTGTGCCTAGCCTGTGCCTAGCCTGTGCCTAGCCTGTGCCTAGCCTGTGCCTAGCCTGTGCCTAGCCTGTGCCTAGCCTGTGCCTAGCCTGTGCCTAGCCTGTGCTTAGCCTGTGCCTAGCCTGTGCCTAGCCTGTGCCTAGCCTGTGCCTAGCCTGTGCCTAGCCTGTGCCTAGCCTGTGCCTAGCCTGTGTCTAGCCTGTGTCTAGCCTGTGTCTAGCCTGTGTCTAGCCTGTGTCTAGCCTGTGCCTAGCCAGTGTCTAGCCTGTGTCTAGCCTGTGCCTTGCCTGTGACTGGCATGTGACTGGCATGTCACTGGCATGTGCATAGCCTGTGCCTAGCCAGTCTCTAGCCTGTGTCTAGCCTGTGCCTTGCCAGAGACTGGCATGTGCATAGCGTGTGCCTAGCCAGTGTCTAGCCAGTGCCTAGCCTGTGCCTAGCCTGTCCCTAGCCTGTGTCTAGCCTGTGCCTTGCCTGTGACTGGCATGTGCATAGCCTGTTCCTAGCCTGTGTCTAGCTTGTGTCTAGCCTGTGTCTAGCCTGTGCCTTTCCTGAGACAGGCATGTGCATAGTGTGTGCCTAGCTAGTGTCTAGCCAGTGCCTAGCCTGTGCCTAGCCAGTGTCTAGCCTTTGTCTAGCCTGTGCATAGCCTGTGTCTAGCCTGTGCCTAGCCAGTGTATAGCCTCTGTCCAGCCGGTGTCTAGCCTGTGCCTAGCCTGTGCCTAGCCTGTGACTGGCCTGCGCCTAGCCTGTGCCTAGCTTGTGCCTAGCCTGTGCCTAGCCTGTGCCTAGCCTGTGCCTAGCCTGTGCCTAGCCTGTGCCTAGCCTGTGCTTAGCTTGTGTCTAGCCTGTGCCTAGCCAGTGTCTAGCCTGTGCCTAGCCTGTGCCTAGCCTGTGCCTAGCCAGTGTCTAGCCTGTGTCTAGCCTGTGCCTAGCCTGTGTCTAGCCTGTGCCTAGCCTGTGTCTAGCCTGTGTCTAGCCTGTGCCTTGCCTGTGACTGGCATGTGCATAGCCTGTGCCTAGCCTGTGTCTAGCCTGTGTCTAGCCTGTGTCTAGCCTGTGCCTTGCCTGTGACTGGCATGTGCATAGCGTGTGCCTAGGCAGTGTCTAGCCAGTGCCTAGCCTGTGCCTAGCCAGTGTCTAGCCTTTGTCTAGCCTGTGCATAGCCTGTGTCTAGCCTAGCTAGTGTATAGCCTCTGTCTAGCCTGTGTCTAGTCAGTGTCTAGCCGGTGTCTAGCCGATGTCTAGCCTGTGCCTAGCCTGTGCCTAGCCTGTGACTGGCCTGTGCCTAGCCTGTGACTAGCCTGTGACTAGCTTGTGCCTAGCCAGTGCCTAGCCTGTGCCTAGCCTGTGCCTAGCCTGTGGCTAGCCTGTGCCTAGCCTATGCCTAGCCTGTGTCTAGCCTGTGTCTAGCCTGTGTCTAGCCTGTGTCTAGCCTGTGTCTAGCCTGTGTCCAGCCTGTGTCTAGCCTGTGTCTAGCCTGTGTCTAGCCTGTGTCCAGCCTGTGTCTAGCCTGTGTCTAGCCTGTGTCTAGCCTGTGTCTAGCCTTTGTCTAGCCTGTGCCTAGCCTGTGTCTAGCCTGTGTCTAGCCTGTGTCTAGCCTGTGTCTAGCCTGTGACTGGCATGTGCATAGCCTGTGCCTAGCCAGTGTCTAGCCTGTGTCTAGCCTGTGCCTTGCCTGGGACAGGCATGTGCATAGCGTGTGCCTAGCCAGTGTCTAGCCAGTGCCTAGTCTGTGCTTAGCCTGTGCCTAGCCTGTGTCTAGCCTGTGTCTAGCCTGTGCCTTGCCTGTGACTGGCATGTGCATAGCCTGTGCCTAGCCTGTGTCTAGCCTGTGTCTAGCCTGTGCCTTGCCTGAGACAGGCATGTGCATAGCGTGTGCCTAGCCTGTGTCTAGCCTGTGCCTAGCCAGTGTCTACCCTGTGTCTAGCCTGTGCCTTGCCTGTGTCTAGCCTGTGTCTAGCCTGTGTCTAGCCTGTGTCTAGCCTGTGTCTAGCCTGTGTCTAGCCTGTTTCTAGCCTGTGTCTAGCCTGTGTCTAGCCTGTGTCTAGCCTGTGTCTAGCCTGTGTCTAGCCTGTGTCTAGCCTGTGTCTAGCCTGTGCCTAGCCTGTGTCTAGCCTGTGTCTAGCCTGTGTCTAGCCTGTGTCTAGCCTGTGTCTAGACTGTGTCTAGCCTGTGTCTAGCCTGTGTCTAGCCTGTGTCTAGCCTGTGCCTAGCCAGTGTCTAGCCTGTGTCTAGCCTGTGCCTTGCCTGTGACTGGCATGTGACTGGCATGTCACTGGCATGTGCATAGCCTGTGCCTAGCCAGTGTCTAGCCTGTGTCTAGCCTGTGCCTTGCCAGAGACTGGCATGTGCATAGCGTGTGCCTAGCCAGTGTCTAGCCAGTGCCTAGCCTGTGCCTAGCCTGTGCCTAGCCTGTGTCTAGCCTGTGCCTTGCCTGTGACTGGCATGTGCTTAGCCTATGCCTAGCCTGTGTCTAGCTTGTGTCTAGCCTGTGTCTAGCCTGTGCCTTTCCTGAGACAGGCATGTGCATAGTGTGTGCCTAGCTAGTGTCTAGCCAGTGCCTAGCCTGTGCCTAGCCAGTGTCTAGCCTTTGTCTAGCCTGTGCATAGCCTGTGTCTAGCCTGTGCCTAGCCAGTGTATAGCCTCTGTCCAGCCGGTGTCTAGCCTGTGCCTAGCCTGTGCCTAGCCTGTGCCTAGCCTGGCCTGCGCCTAGCCTGTGCCTGGCCTGCGCCTAGCCTGTGCCTAGCCTGTGCCTAGCCTGTGCCTAGCCTGTGCCTAGCCTGTGCCTAGCCTGTGCCTAGC
The DNA here is from genome assembly GCA_018903695.1 of Zaprionus gabonicus. Taxonomy (NCBI): domain Eukaryota; kingdom Metazoa; phylum Arthropoda; class Insecta; order Diptera; family Drosophilidae; genus Zaprionus; species Zaprionus gabonicus. The sequence goes on along the minus strand of JAEIFO010000676.1, from coordinate 40,894 downwards.
CTGTGCCTAGCCTGTGCCTAGCCTGTGCCTAGCCTGTGCCTAGCCTGTGCCTAGCCTGTGCCTAGCCTGTGCCTAGCCTGTGCCTAGCCTGTGCCTAGCCTGTGCCTAGCCTGTGCCTAGCCTGTGCCTAGCCTGTGCCTAGCCTGTGCCTAGCCTGTGCCTAGCCTGTGCCTAACTTATACCTAGCCTGTGTCTAGCCTGTGTCTAGCCTTTGTCTAGCCTGTGCCTAGCCTGTGTCTAGCCTGTGTCTAGCCTGTGCCTTGCCTGAGACTGGCATGTGCATAGCGTGTGCCTAGCCAGTGTCTAGCCAGTTCCTAGCCTGTGCCTAGCCAGTGTCTAGCCTTTGTCTAGCCTGTGCCTTGCCTGTGACTGGCATGTGCACAGCGTGTGCCTAGCCAGTGTCTAGCCAGTGCCTAGCCTGTGCCTGGCCAGTGTCCAGCCTTTGTCTAGCCTGTGTCTAGCCTGTGCCTAGCCAGCGTATAGCCTGTGCCTAGCCAGTGTCTAGCCTGTGCCCAGCCAGTGTCTAGCCTGTGTCTAGCCTGTGTCTAGCCTGTGCCTAGCCAGTTTCTAGCTTGTGTCTAGCCTGTGCTTAGCCAGTGTCTAGTCTGTGCCAATCCAGTGTCTAGCCTGTGCCTAGCCAGTGTCTAGCCTGTGTCTAGCCTGTGCCTAGCCTGTGCCTAGCCTGTGCCTAGCCTGTGCCTAGCCTGTGCCTAGCCTGTGCCTAGCCTGTGCCTAGCCTGTGCCTAGCCTGTGCCTAGCCTGTGCCTAGCCTGTGCCTAGCCTGTGCCTAGCCTGTGCCTAGCCTGTGCCTAGCCTGTGCCTAGCCTGTGCCTAGCCTGTGCCTAGCCTGTGCCTAGCCTGTGCCTAGCCTGTGCCTAGCCTGTGCCTAGCCTGTGCCTAGCCTGTGCCTAGCCTGTGCCTAGCCTGTGCCTAGCCTGTGCCTAGCCTGTGCCTAGCCTGTGCCTAGCCTGTGCCTAGCCTGTGCCTAGCCTGTGCCTAGCCTGTGCCTAGCCTGTGCCTAGCCTGTGCCTAGCCTGTGTCTTGCCTGAGACTGGCATGTGCATAGCCTGTGCCTAGCCAGTGTTTAGCCTGTGTCTAGCCTGTGCCTTGCCTGAGACTGGCATGTGCATATCGTGTGCCTAGCCAGTGTCTAGCCTGTGCCTTGCCAGAGACTGGCATGTGCATAGCGTGTGCCTAGCCAGTGTCTAGCCAGTGCCTAGCCTGTGTCTCGCCTGTGTCTAGCCTGTGCCTTGCCTGTGACTTGCATGTGCATAGCCTGTGCCTTGCCAGTGTCTAGCCTGTGTCTAGCCTGTGCCTTGCCTGTGACTGGCATGTGCATAGCCTGTGCCTAGCCAGTGTCTAGCCTGTGTCTAGCCTGTGCCTAGCCAGTATTTAGCCTGTGTCTAGCCTGTGCCAAGCCTGTGTCTAGCCAGTGTCTAGCCTGTGTCTAGCCTGTGCCTTGCCTGAGACAGGCATGTGCATAACGTGTGCCTAGCCAGTGTCTAGCCAGTGCCTAGCCTGTGCCTAGCCAGTGTCTAGCCTTTGTCTAGCCTGTGCATAGCCTGTGTCTAGCCTGTGCCTAGCCAGTGTATAGCCTTTGTCTAGCCTGTGTCTAATCTGTGTCTAGCCGGTGTCTAGTCTGTGCCTAGCCTGTGCCTTGCCTGTGACTGGCATGTACATAGCCTGCGCCTAGTCAGTGTCTAGCCTGTGTCTAGCCTGTGTCTAGCCTGTGCCTTGCCTAAGACAGGCATGTGCATAGCGTGTGCCTAACCAGTGTCTAGCCAGTGCCTAGCCTGTGCCTAGCCAGTGTCTAGCCTTTGTCTAGCCTGTGCATAGCCTGTGTCTAGCCTGTACCTAGCCAGTGTATAGCCTCTGTCTAGCCTGTGTCTAGCCTGTATCTAGCCTGTGTCTAGCCTGTGTCTAGCCTGTCCCTAGCCTGTGCCTAGCCTGTGCCTAGCCTGTGTCTAGCCTGTGTCTAGCCTGTGCCTTGCCTGTGACTGGCATGTGCATAGCCTGTGCCTAGCTTGTGTCTAGCCTTTGTCTAGCCTGTGCCTTTTCTGAGACAGGCATGTGCATAGTGTGTGCCTAGCCAGTGTCTAGCCAGTGTCTAGCCAGTGCCTAGCCTGTGCCTAGCCAGTGTCTAGCCTTTGTCTAGCCTGTGCATAGCCTGTGTCTAGCCTGTGCCTAGCCAGTGTATAGCCTCTGTCCAGCCGGTGTCTAGCCTGTGCCTAGCCTGTGCTTAGCCTGTGACTGGCCTGTGCCTAGCCTGTGCCTAGCTTGTGCCTAGCCTGTGCCTAGCCTGTGCCTAGCCTGTGCCTAGCCTGTGCCTAGCCTGTGGCTAGCCTCTGCCTAGCCTTTACCTAGCCTGTGTCTAGCCTGTGTCTAGCCTGTGTCTAGCCTGTGTCTAGCCTGTGTCTAGCCTGTGCCTAGCCTGTGTCTAGCCTGTGTCTAGCCTGTGTCTAGCCTGTGCCTTGCCTGTGACTGGCATGTGCATAGCCTGTGCCTAGCCAGTGTCTAGCCTGTGTCTAGCCTGTGTCTAGCCTGTTCCTTGCCTGAGACTGGCATGTGCATAGCGTGTGCCTAGCCAGTGTCTAGCCAGTTCCTAGCCTGTGCCTAGCCAGTGTTTAGCCTTTGTCTAGCCTGTGTCTAGCCTGTGCCTAGCCTGTGCCTAGCCAGTGCCTAGCCTGAGTCTAGCCTGTGCCTTGCCTGAGACTGGCATGTGCATAGCCTGTGCCTAGCCAGTGTTTAGCCTGTGTCTAGCCTGTGCCTTGCCTGAGACTGGCATGTGCATAGCCTGTGCCTAGCCAGTGTTTAGCCTGTGTCTAGCCTGTGCCTTGCCTGAGACTGGCATGTGCATAGCGTGTGCCTAGCCAGTGTCTAGCCTGTGCCTTGCCAGAGACTGCCATGTGCATAGCGTGTGCCTAGCCAGTGTCTAGCCAGTGCCTAGCCTCTGTCTCGCCTGTGTCTAGCCTGTGCCTTGCCTGTGACTGGCATATGCATAGCCTGTGCCTTACCAGTGTCTAGCCTGTGTCTAGCCTGTGTCTTGCCTGTGACTGGCATGTGCAAAGCCTGTGCCTAGCCAGTGTCTAGCCTGTGTCTAGCCTGTGCCTAGCCAGTGTCTATCCTGTGTTTAGCCTGTGCCAAGCCTGTGTCTAGCCAGTGTCTAGCTTGTGTCTAGCCTGTGCCTTGCCTGAGACAGGCATGTGCATAACGTGTGCCTAGCCAGTGTCTAGCCAGTACCTAGCCTGTGCCTAGCCAGTGTCTAGCCTTTGTCTAGCCTGTGCATAGCCTGTGTCTAGCCTGTGCCTAGCCAGTGTATAGCCTCTGTCTAGCCTGTGTCTAATCTGTGTCTAGCCGGTGTCTAGTCTGTGCCTAGCCTGTGCCTTGCCTGTGACTGGCATGTGCATAGCCTGCGCCTAGCCAGTGTCTAGCCTGTGTCTAGCCTGTGCCTTGCCTAAGACAGGCATGTGCCTAGCCTGTACCTAGCCTGTACCTAGCCAGTGCCTAGCCTGTACATAGCCATTGTCAAGCCTGTGCCTAGCCAGTGTCTAGCCTGTGCCTAGCCAGTGTCTAGCCTGTGCCTAGCCAGTGTCTAGCCTGTGCCCAGCCAGTGTCTAGCCTGTGTTAAGCCTGTGTCCAGCCTGTGTCTAGCCTGTGTCTAGCCTGTGTCTAGCCTGTGTCTAGCCTTTGTCTAGCCTGTGCCTAGCCTGTGTCTAGCCTGTGTCTAGCCTGTGTCTAGCCTGTGTCTAGCCTGTGACTGGCATGTGCATAGCCTGTGCCTAGCCAGTGTCTAGCCTGTGTCTAGCCTGTGCCTTGCCTGAGACAGGCATGTGCATAGCGTGTGCCTAGCCAGTGTCTAGCCAGTGCCTAGTCTGTGCTTAGCCTGTGCCTAGCCTGTGTCTAGCCTGTGTCTAGCCTGTGCCTTGCCTGAGACTGGCATGTGCATAGCCTGTGCCTAGCCTGTGTCTAGCCTGTGTCTAGCCTGTGCCTAGCTTGCCTTGCCTGAGACAGGCATGTGCATAGCGTGTGCCTAGCCTGTGTCTAGCCTGTGCCTAGCCAGTGTCTAGCCTGTGTCTAGCCTGTGCCTTGCCTGTGTCTAGCCTGTGTCTAGCCTGTGTCTAGCCTGTGTCTAGCCTGTGTCTAGCCTGTTTCTAGCCTGTGTCTAGCCTGTGTTTAGCCTGTGTCTAGCCTGTGTCTAGCCTGTGTCTAGCCTGTGTCTAGCCTGTGCCTAGCCTGTGTCTAGCCTGTGTCTAGCCTGTGTCTAGCCTGTGTCTAGCCTGTGTCTAGACTGTGTCTAGCCTGTGTCTAGCCTGTGTCTAGCCTGTGCTTAGCCAGTGTCTAGCCTGTGTCTAGCCTGTGTCTAGCCTGTGCCTTGCCTGTGACTGGCATGTGACTGGCATGTGACTGGCATGTGCATAGCCTGTGCCTAGCCAGTGTCTAGCCTGTGTCTAGCCTGTGCCTTGCCAGAGACTGGCATGTGCATAGCGTGTGCCTAGCCAGTGTCTAGCCAGTGCCTAGCCTGTGCCTAGCCTGTGCCTAGCCTGTGTCTAGCCTGTGTCTAGCCTGTGCCTTGCCTGTGTCTAGCCTGTGCCTAGCCAGTGTCTAGCCTGTGTCTAGCCTGTGCCTTGCCTGTGTCTAGCCTGTGTCTAGCCTGTGTCTAGCCTGTGTCTAGCCTGTGTCTAGCCTGTGTCTAGCCTGTGTCTAGCCTGTGTCTAGCCTGTGTCTAGCCTGTGTCTAGCCTGTGCCTAGCCTGTGTCTAGCCTGTGTCTAGCCTGTGTCTAGCCTGTGTCTAGCCTGTGTCTAGCCTGTTTCTAGCCTGTGTCTAGCCTGTGTTTAGCCTGTGTCTAGCCTGTGTCTAGCCTGTGTCTAGCCTGTGTCTAGCCTGTGCCTAGCCTGTGCCTAGCCTGTGTCTAGCCTGTGCCTTGCCTGTGACTGGCATGTGCATAGCCTGTGCCTAGCCTGTGTCTAGCCTGTGTCTAGCCTGTGTCTAGCCTGTGCCTTTCCTGAGACAGGCATGTGCATAGTGTGTGCCTAGCCAGTGTCTAGCCAGTGCCTAGCCTGTGCCTAGCCAGTGTCTAGCCTTTGTCTAGCCTGTGCATAGCCTGTGTCTAGCCTGTGCCTAGCCAGTGTATAGCCTCTGTCCAGCCGGTGTCTAGCCAGTGCCTAGCCTGTGCCTAGCCTGTGACTGGCCTGTGCCTAGCCTGTGCCTAGCCTGTGCCTAGCCTGTGCCTAGCCTGTGCCTAGCCTGTGCCTAGCCTGTGCCTAGCCTGTGCCTAGCCTGTGCCTAGCCTGTGCCTAGCCTGTGCCTAGCCTATGTGCCTAGCCTAGCCTGTGCCTAGCCTGTGCCTAGCCCAGCCTAGCCTGTGCCTAGCCTGTGCCTAGCCTGTGCCTAGCCTGTGCCTAGCCTGTGCCTAGCCTGTGCCTAGCCTGTGCCTAGCCTGTGCCTAGCCTGTGCCTAGCCTGTGCCTAGCCTGTGCCTAGCCTGTGCCTAGCCTGTGCCTAGCCTGTGCCTAGCCTGTGCCTAGCCTGTGCCTAGCCTGTGCCTAGCCTGTGCCTAGCCTGTGCCTAGCCTGTGCCTAGCCTGTGCCTAGCCTGTGCCTAGCCTGTGCCTAGCCTGTGTCTAGCCTGTGCCTAGCCTGTGCCTAGCCTGTGCCTAGCCTGTGCCTAGCCTGTGCCTAGCCTGTGCCTAGCCTGTGCCTAGCCTGGCCTAGCCTGTGTGCCTAGCCTGTGCCTAGCCTGTGCCTAGCCTGTGCCTAGCCTGTGTCTAGCCTGTGCCTAGCCTGTGCCTAGCCTGTGTCTAGCCTGTGCCTAGCCTGTGCCTAGCCTGTGCCTAGCCTGTGCCTAGCCTGTGCCTAGCCTGTGCCTAGCCTGTGCCTAGCCTGTGCCTAGCCTGTGCCTAGCCTGTGCCTAGCCTGTGCCTAGCCTGTGCCTAGCCTGTGCCTAGCCTGTGCCTAGCCTGTGCCTAGCCTGTGCCTAGCCTGTGCCTAGCCTGTGCCTAGCCTGTGCCTAGCCTGTGCCTAGCCTGTGCCTAGCCTGTGCCTAGCCTGTGTCTAGCCAGTTCCTAGCCAGTGTCTAGCCTTTGTCTAGCCTGTGCCTTGCCTGTGACTGGCATGTGCATAGCGTGTGCCTAGCCAGTGTCTAGCCTGTGCCTAGCCTGTGCCTGGCCAGTGTCCAGCCTTTGTCTAGCCTGTGTCTAGCCTGTGCCTAGCCTGTGTATAGCCTGTGCCTAGCCTGTGTCTAGCCTGTGCCTAGCCTGTGTCTAGCCTGTGCCTAGCCTGTGTCTAGCCTGTGCCTAGCCTGTGCCTAGCCTGTGTCTAGCCTGTGCCTAGCCAGTGTCTAGTCTGTGCCTAGCCAGTGTCTAGCCTGTGCCTAGCCTGTGTCTAGCCTGTGTCTAGCCTGTGCCTAGCCTGTGCCTAGCCTGTGCCTAGCCTGTGCCTAGCCTGTGCCTAGCCTGTGCCTAGCCTGTGTCTAGCCTGTGCCTTGCCTGTGACTTGCATGTGCATAGCCTGTGCCTAGCCAGTGTCTAGCCTGTGTCTAGCCTGTGCCTTGCCAGAGACTGGCATGTGCATAGCGTGTGCCTAGCCAGTGTCTAGCCAGTGCCTAGCCTGTGTCTCGCCTGTGTCTAGCCTGTGCCTTGCCTGTGACTTGCATGTGCATAGCCTGTGCCTTGCCAGTGTCTAGCCTGTGTCTAGCCTGTGCCTTGCCTGTGACTGGCATGTGCATAGCCTGTGCCTAGCCAGTGTCTAGCCTGTGTCTAGCCTGTGCCTAGCCAGTATTTAGCCTGTGTCTAGCCTGTGCCAAGCCTGTGTCTAGCCAGTGTCTAGCCTGTGTCTAGCCTGTGCCTTGCCTGAGACAGGCATGTGCATAACGTGTGCCTAGCCAGTGTCTAGCCAGTGCCTAGCCTGTGCCTAGCCAGTGTCTAGCCTTTGTCTAGCCTGTGCATAGCCTGTGTCTAGCCTGTGCCTAGCCAGTGTTTAGCCTTTGTCTAGCCTGTGTCTAATCTGTGTCTAGCCGGTGTCTAGTCTGTGCCTAGCCTGTGCCTTGCCTGTGACTGGCATGTACATAGCCTGCGCCTAGTCAGTGTCTAGCCTGTGTCTAGCCTGTGTCTAGCCTGTGCCTTGCCTAAGACAGGCATGTGCATAGCGTGTGCCTAACCAGTGTCTAGCCAGTGCCTAGCCTGTGCCTAGCCAGTGTCTAGCCTTTGTCTAGCCTGTGCATAGCCTGTGTCTAGCCTGTACCTAGCCAGTGTATAGCCTCTGTCTAGCCTGTGTCTAGCCTGTATCTAGCCTGTGTCTAGCCTGTGTCTAGCCTGTCCCTAGCCTGTGCCTAGCCTGTGCCTAGCCTGTGTCTAGCCTGTGTCTAGCCTGTGTCTAGCCTGTGTCTAGCCTGTGCCTTGCCTATGACTGGCATGTGCATAGCCTGTGCCTAGCTTGTGTCTAGCCTGTGTCTAGCCTGTGCCTTTTCTGAGACAGGCATGTGCATAGTGTGTGCCTAGCCAGTGTCTAGCCAGTGCCTAGCCTGTGCCTAGCCAGTGTCTAGCCTTTGTCTAGCCTGTGCATAGCCTGTGTCTAGCCTGTGCCTAGCCAGTGTATAGCCTCTGTCCAGCCGGTGTCTAGCCTGTGCCTAGCCTGTGCTTAGCCTGTGACTGGCCTGTGCCTAGCCTGTGCCTAGCTTGTGCCTAGCCTGTGCCTAGCCTGTGCCTAGCCTGTGCCTAGCCTGTGCCTAGCCTGGCTGCCTAGCCTGCCCTAGCCTTTACCTAGCCTGTGTCTAGCCTGTGTCTAGCCTGTGTCTAGCCTGTGTCTAGCCTGTGTCTAGCCTGTGTCTAGCCTGTGTCTAGCCTGTGTCTAGCCTGTGCCTAGCCTGTGCCTGGCCTGTGTCTAGCCTGTGTCTAGCCTGTGTCTAGCCTGTGCCTGTGTCTAGCCTGTGTCTAGCCTGTGTCTAGCCTGTGTCTAGCCTGTGCCTAGCCTGTGTCTAGCCTGTGCCTAGCCAGTGTCTAGCCTGTGCCTAGCCAGAATCTAGCCTGTGCCTAGCCAGTGTCTAGCCAGTGTCTAGCCTGTGCCTTGCCTGTGACTGGCATGTGCATAGCCTGTGCCTAGCCAGTGTCTAGCCTGTGCCTAGCCTGTGCCTAGCCTGTGCCTAGCCTGTGCCTAGCCTGTGCCTAGCCTGTGCCTAGCCTGTGTCTAGCCAGTGCCTAGACTGTGCCTAGCCAGTGTCCAGCCTTTGTCTAGCCTGTGCCTTGCCTGTGACTGGCATGTGCACAGCGTGTGCCTAGCCAGTGTCTAGCCAGTGCCTAGCCTGTGCCTGGCCAGTGTCTAGCCTTTGTCTAGCCTGTGTCTAGCCTGTGCCTAGCCTGTGTATAGCCTGTGCCTAGCCAGTGTCTAGCCTGTGCCTAGCCAGTGTCTAGCCTGTGTCTAGCCTGTGTCTAGCCTGTGCCTAGCCAGTGTCTAGCTTGTGTCTAGCCTGTGCCTAGCCAGTGTCTAGCCTGTGCCAAGCCAGTGTCTAGCCTGTGCCTAGCCAGTGTCTAGCCTGTGTCTAGCCTGTGCCTAGTGCTAGCCTGTGCCTAGCCTGTGCCTAGCCTGTGCCTAGCCTGTGCCTAGCCTGTGCCTGTGCCTAGCCTGTGCCTAGCCTGTGCCTAGCCTGTGCCTAGCCTGTGCCTAGCCTGTGCCTAGCCTGTGCCTAGCCTGTGCCTAGCCTGTGCCTAGCCTGTGCCTAGCCTGTGCCTAACCTGTGCCTAGCCTGTGCCTAGCCTGTGCCTAGCCTGTGCCTAGCCTGTGCCTAGCCTGTGCCTAGCCTGTGCCTAGCCTGTGCCTAGCCTGTGCCTAGCCTGTGCCTAGCCTGTGCCTAGCCTGTGCCTAGCCTGTGTCTAGCCTGTGCCTTGCCTGAGACTGGCATGTGCATAGCCTGTGCCTAGCCAGTGTTTAGCCTGTGTCTAGCCTGTGCCTTGCCTGAGACTGGCATGTGCATATCGTGTGCCTAGCCAGTGTCTAGCCTGTGCCTTGCCAGAGACTGGCATGTGCATAGCCTGTGCCTAGCCAGTGTCTAGCCAGTGCCTAGCCTGTGTCTCGCCTGTGTCTAGCCTGTGCCTTGCCTGTGACTGGCATGTGCATAGCCTGTGCCTTGCCAGTGTCTAGCCTGTGTCTAGCCTGTGCCTTGCCTGTGACTGGCATGTGCATAGCCTGTGCCTAGCCAGTGTCTAGCCTGTGTCTAGCCTGTGCCTAGCCAGTATTTAGCCTGTGTCTAGCCTGTGCCAAGCCTGTGTCTAGCCAGTGTCTAGCCTGTGTCTAGCCTGTGCCTTGCCTGAGACAGGCATGTGCATAACGTGTGCCTAGCCAGTGTCTAGCCAGTGCCTAGCCTGTGCCTAGCCAGTGTCTAGCCTTTGTCTAGCCTGTGCATAGCCTGTGTCTAGCCTGTGCCTAGCCAGTGTTCAGCCTTTGTCTAGCCTGTGTCTAATCTGTGTCTAGCCGGTGTCTAGTCTGTGCGTAGCCTGTGCCTTGCCTGTGACTGGCATGTACATAGCCTGCGCCTAGTCAGTGTCCAGCCTGTGTCTAGCCTGTGTCTAGCCTGTGCCTTGCCTAAGACAGGCATGTGCATAGCGTGTGCCTAACCAGTGTCTAGCCAGTGCCTAGCCAGTGTCTAGCCTTTGTCTAGCCTGTGCATAGCCTGTGTCTAGCCTGTACCTAGCCAGTGTATAGCCTCTGTCTAGCCTGTGTCTAGCCTGTATCTAGCCTGTGTCTAGCCTGTGTCTAGCCTGTCCCTAGCCTGTGCCTAGCCTGTGCCTAGCCTGTGTCTAGCCTGTGTCTAGCCTGTGCCTTGCCTATGACTGGCATGTGCATAGCCTGTGCCTAGCCTGTGTCTAGCCTGTGTCTAGCCTGTGTCTAGCCTGTGCCTGCCTGTGCCTGAGACAGGCATGTGCATAGCGTGTGCCTAGCCAGTGTCTAGCCAGTGCCTAGCCTGTGCCTAGCCAGTGCCTAGCCTGTGTCTAGCCTGTGTCTAGCCTGTGCCTAGCCTGTGCCTAGCCAGTGTATAGCCTCTGTCCAGCCGGTGTCTAGCCTGTGCCTAGCCTGTGCTTAGCCTGTGACTGGCCTGTGCCTAGCCTGTGCCTAGCCTGTGCCTAGCCTGTGCCTAGCCTGTGCCTAGCCTGTGCCTAGCCTTTGGCTAGCCTGTGCCTAGCCTTTGCCTAGCCTGTGTCTAGCCTGTGTCTAGCCTGTGTCTAGCCTGTGTCTAGCCTGTGTCTAGCCTGTGTCTAGCCTGTGTCTAGCCTGTGTCTAGCCTGCCTGTGTCTAGCCTGTGTCTAGCCTGTGTCTAGCCTGTGTCTAGCCTGTGTCTAGCCTGTGTCTAGCCTGTGCCTAGCCTGTGCCTAGCCTGTGTCTAGCCTGTGTCTAGCCTGTGCCTTGCCTGTGACTGGCATGTGCATAGCCTGTGCCTAGCCAGTGTCTAGCCTGTGTCTAGCCTGTGCCTTGCCTGAGACTGGCATGTGCATAGCGTGTGCCTAGCCAGTGTCTAGCCAGTTCCTAGCCTGTGCCTAGCCTGTGCCTAGCCTGTGCCTAGCCTGTGCCTAGCCTGTGCCTAGCCTGTGCCTAGCCTGTGCCTAGCCTGTGCCTAGCCTGTGCCTAGCCTGGCCTGTGCCTAGCCTGTGCCTAGCCTGTGCCTAGCCTGTGCCTAGCCTGTGCCTAGCCTGTACCTAGCCTGTGCCTAGCCTGTGTCTAGCCTGTGCCTTGCCTGAGACTGGCATGTGCATAGCCTGTGCCTAGCCAGTGTTTAGCCTGTGTCTAGCCTGTGCCTTGCCTGAGACTGGCATGTGCATATCGTGTGCCTAGCCAGTGTCTAGCCTGTGCCTTGCCAGAGACTGGCATGTGCATAGCGTGTGCCTAGCCAGTGTCTAGCCAGTGCCTAGCCTGTGTCTCGCCTGTGTCTAGCCTGTGCCTTGCCTGTGACTTGCATGTGCATAGCCTGTGCCTTGCCAGTGTCTAGCCTGTGTCTAGCCTGTGTCTAGCCTGTGCCTTGCCTGTGACTGGCATGTGCATAGCCTGTGCCTAGCCAGTGTCTAGCTTGTGTCAAGCCTGTGCCTAGCCAGTATTTAGCCTGTGTCTAGCCTGTGCCAAGCCTGTGTCTAGCCAGTGTCTAGCCTGTGTCTAGCCTGTGCCTTGCCTGAGACAGGCATGTGCATAACGTGTGCCTAGCCAGTGTCTAGCCAGTGCCTAGCCTGTGCCTAGCCAGTGTCTAGCCTTTGTCTAGCCTGTGCATAGCCTGTGTCTAGCCTGTGCCTAGCCAGTGTTCAGCCTTTGTCTAGCCTGTGTCTAATCTGTGTCTAGCCGGTGTCTAGTCTGTGCCTAGCCTGTGCCTTGCCTGTGACTGGCATGTACATAGCCTGCGCCTAGTCAGTGTCTAGCCTGTGTCTAGCCTGTGTCTAGCCTGTGCCTTGCCTAAGACAGGCATGTGCATAGCGTGTGCCTAACCAGTGTCTAGCCAGTGCCTAGCCTGTGCCTAGCCAGTGTCTAGCCTTTGTCTAGCCTGTGCATAGCCTGTGTCTAGCCTGTACCTAGCCAGTGTATAGCCTCTGTCTAGCCTGTGTCTAGCCTGTATCTAGCCTGTGTCTAGCCTGTGTCTAGCCTGTCCCTAGCCTGTGCCTAGCCTGTGCCTAGCCTGTGTCTAGCCTGTGTCTAGCCTGTGTCTAGCCTGTGCCTTGCCTATGACTGGCATGTGCATAGCCTGTGCCTAGCTTGTGTCTAGCCTGTGTCTAGCCTGTGCCTTTTCTGAGACAGGCATGTGCATAGTGTGTGCCTAGCCAGTGTCTAGCCAGTGCCTAGCCTGTGCCTAGCCAGTGTCTAGCCTTTGTCTAGCCTGTGCATAGCCTGTGCCTAGCCAGTGTATAGCCTCTGTCCAGCCGGTGTCTAGCCTGTGCCTAGCCTGTGCTTAGCCTGTGACTGGCCTGTGCCTAGCCTGTGCCTAGCTTGTGCCTAGCCTGTGCCTAGCCTGTGCCTAGCCTGTGCCTAGCCTTTGGCTAGCCTCTGCCTAGCCTTTACCTAGCCTGTGTCTAGCCTGTGTCTAGCCTGTGTCTAGCCTGTGTCTAGCCTGTGTCTAGCCTGTGTCTAGCCTGTGTCTAGCCTGTGTCTAGCCTGTGTCTAGCCTGTGTCTAGCCTGTGCCTAGCCTGTGCCTAGCCTGTGTCTAGCCTGTGTCTAGCCTGTGCCTTGCCTGTGACTGGCATGTGCATAGCCTGTGCCTAGCCAGTGTCTAGCCTGTGTCTAGCCTGTGCCTTGCCTGAGACTGGCATGTGCATAGCGTGTGCCTAGCCAGTGTCTAGCCAGTTCCTAGCCTGTGCCTAGCCAGTGTTTAGCCTTTGTCTAGCCTGTGTCTAGCCTGTGTCTAGCCTGTGCCTTGCCTGTGCCTTGCCTGTGACTGGCATGTGCACAGCGTGTGCCTAGCCAGTGTCTAGCCAGTGTCTAGCCTGTGCCTAGCCTGTGCCTAGCCTGTGTATAGCCTGTGCCTAGCCTGTGCCTAGCCAGTGCCTAGCCTGAGTCTAGCCTGTGCCTTGCCTGAGACTGGCATGTGCATAGCCTGTGCCTAGCCAGTGTTTAGCCTGTGTCTAGCCTGTGCCTTGCCTGAGACTGGCATGTGCATAGCGTGTGCCTAGCCAGTGTCTAGCCTGTGCCTTGCCAGAGACTGCCATGTGCATAGCGTGTGCCTAGCCAGTGTCTAGCCAGTGCCTAGCCTATGTCTCGCCTGTGTCTAGCCTGTGCCTTGCCTGTGACTGGCATATGCATAGCCTGTGCCTTACCAGTGTCTAGCCTGTGTCTAGCCTGTGTCTTGCCTGTGACTGACATGTGCATAGCCTGTGCCTAGCCAGTGTCTTGCGTGTGCCTAGCCAGTGTCTAGCCAGTGCCCAGCCTATGTCTCGCCTGTGTCTAGCCTGTGCCTTGCCTGTGACTGGCATATGCATAGCCTGTGCCTTACCAGTGTCTAGCCTGTGTCTAGCCTGTGTCTTGCCTGTGACTGGCATGTGCATAGCCTGTGTCTAGCCAGTGTCTAGCTTGTGTCTAGCCTGTGCCTTGCCTGAGACAGGCATGTGCATAACGTGTGCCTAGCCAGTGCCTAGCCTGTGCCTAGCCAGTGTCTAGCCTTTGTCTAGCCTGTGCATAGCCTGTGTCTAGCCTGTGCCTAGCCAGTGTATAGCCTCTGTCTAGCCTGTGTCTAGCCTGTGCCTTGCCTAAGACAGGCATGTGCCTAGCCTGTACCTAGCCTGTACCTAGCCAGTGCCTAGCCTGTACATAGCCATTGTCAAGCCTGTGCCTAGCCAGTGTCTAGCCTGTGCCTAGCCAGTGTCTAGCCTGTGCCTAGCCAGTGTCTAGCCTGTGCCCAGCCAGTGTCTAGCCTGTGTTAAGCCTGTGCCTAGCCTGTGCTTAGCCAGTGTCTAGTCTGTGCCAAGCCAGAATCTAGCCTGTGCCTAGCCAGTGTCTAGCCAGTGTCTAGCCTGTGCCTTGCCTGTGACTGGCATGTGCATAGCCTGTGCCTAGCCAGTGTCTAGCCTGTGTCTAGCCTGTGCCTTGCCTGAGACTGGCATGTGCATAGCCTGTGCCTAGCCAGTGTCTAGCCTGTTTCTAGCCTGTGTCTTGCCTGTGTCTAGCCTGTGTCTAGCCTGTGTCTAGCTTGTGTCTAGCCAGTGTCTAGCCTGTGCCCAGTCATTGTCTAGCCTGTGTCTAGCCTGTGCCTAGCCTGTGTCTAGCCTGTGTCTAGCCTGTGTCTAGCCTGTGTCTAGCCATTGTCTAGCCTGTGTCTAGCCTGTGTCTAGCATAAGCCTAGCCTGCATCTAGCCAGTGCCTAGCCTGTACCTAGCCAGTACCTAGCCTGTACCTAGCCAGTGCCTAGCCTGTACATAGCCATTGTCTAGCCTGTGCCTAGCCAGTGTCTAGCCTGTGCCTAGTCAGTGTCTAGCCTGTGCCCAGCCTGTGTCTAGCCTGTGTCTAGCCTGTGCCTAGCCAGTTTCTAGCCTGTGCTTAGCCAGTGTCTAGTCTGTGCCAAGCCAGTGTCTAGCCTGTGTCTAGCCTGTTTCTAGCCTGTGTCTAGCCTGTTTCTAGCCTGTGTCTAGCCTGTGTCTGGCCTGTGTCTAGCCTGTGTCTAGCCTGTGCCTTGCCTGAGACAGGCATGTGCATAGCGTGTGCCTAGCCAGTGTCTAGCCAGTGCCTAGACTGTGCCTAGCCAGTGTCTAGCCTTTGTGTAGCCTGTGCATAGCCTGTGTCTAGCCTGTGCCTAGCCAGTGTATAGCCTGTGCCTTGCCAGTGTCTAGCCTGTGCCCAGCTAGTGTCTAGCCTGTGTCTAGCCTGTGCCTAGCCAGTTTCTAGCCTGTGTCTAGCCTGTGCTTAGCCAGTGTCTAGTCTGTGCCCAGCCAGTGTCTAGCCTGTGCCTAGCCAGTGTCTAGCCTGTGTCTAGCCTGTGCCTTGCCTGTGACTGGCATGTGCATAGCCTGTGCCTAGCCAGTGTCCAGCCTGTGTCTAGCCTGTGCCTTGCCTGAGACTGGCATGTGCATAGCCTGTGCCTAGCCAGTGTCTAGCCTGTGTCTAGCCTGTGCCATGCCTGAGACGAGCATGTGCATAGCCTGTGCCTAGCCAGTGTCTAGCCTGTGTCTAGCCTGTGCCTTGCCTGAGACTGGCATGTGCATAGCGTGTGCCTAGCCAGTGTCTAGCCAGTGCCTAGCCTGTGCCTAGCCTGTGCCTAGCCTGTGCCTAGCCTGTGCCTAGCCTGTGCCTAGCCTGTGCCTAGCCTGTGCCTAGCCTGTGCCTAGCCTGTGCCTAGCCTGTGCCTAGCCTGTGCCTAGCCTGTGCCTAGCCTGTGCCTAGCCTGTGCCTAGCCTGTGCCTAGCCTGTGCCTAGCCTGTGCCTAGCCTGTGCCTAGCCTGTGCCTAGCCTGTGCCTAGCCTGTGCCTAGCCTGTGCCTAGCCTGTGACTGGCATGTGCATAGCTTGTGCCTAGCCAGTGTCTAGCCCGTCTCTAGCCTGTGCCTTGCCTGAGACAGGCATGTGCATAGCGTGTGCCTAGCCAGTGTCTAGCCAGTTCCTAGCCTGTGCCTAGCCAGTGTCTAGCCTTTGTCTAGCCTGTGTCTAGCCTGTGCCTTGCCTGAGACTGGCATGTGCATAGCCTGTGCCTAGCCAGTGTCTAGCCTGTGTCTAGCCTGTGCCATGCCTGAGACGAGCATGTGCATAGCCTGTGCCTAGCCAGTGTCTAGCCTGTGTCTAGCCTGTGCCTTGCCTGAGACTGGCATGTGCATAGCGTGTGCCTAGCCAGTGTCTAGCCAGTGCCTAGCCTGTGCCTAGCCTGTGCCTAGCCTGTGCCTAGCCTGTGCCTAGCCTGTGTTTAGCCTGTGCCTAGCCTGTGCCTAGCCTGTGCCTAGCCTGTGCCTAGCCTGTGCCTAGCCTGTGCCTAGCCTGTGACTGGCATGTGCATAGCTTGTGCCTAGCCAGTGTCTAGCCCGTCTCTAGCCTGTGCCTTGCCTGAGACAGGCATGTGCATAGCGTGTGCCTAGCCAGTGTCTAGCCAGTTCCTAGCCTGTGCCTAGCCAGTGTCTAGCCTTTGTCTAGCCTGTGTCTAGCCTGTGTCTAGCCTGTGCCTTGCCTGTGACTGGGATGTGCACAGCGTGTGCCTAGGCAGTGTCTAGCCAGTGCCTAGCCTGTGCCTAGCCAGTGTCTAGCCTTTGTCTAGCCTGTGCATAGCCTGTGTCTAGTCTAGCCAGTGTATAGCCTCTGTCTAGCCTATGTCTAGTCAGTGTCTAGCCGGTGTCTAGCCGATGTCTAGCCTGTGTCTAGCCTGTGTCTAGCCTGTGCCTAGCCAGTGTCTAGCCAGTGCCTAGCCTGTGCCTAGCCTGTGCCTAGCCTGTGCCTAGCCTGTGTCTAGCCTGTGCCTTGCCTGTGACTGGCATGTGCATAGCCTGTGTCTAGCCTGTGTCTAGCCTGTGTCTAGCCTGTGTCTAGCCTGTGCCTTTCCTGAGACAGGCGTGTGCATAGCGTGTGCCTATCCAGTGTCTAGCCGAGCATGTGCATAGCCTGTGCCTAGCCAGTGTCTAGCCTGTGTCTAGCCTGTGCCTTGCCTGAGACTGGCATGTGCATAGCGTGTGCCTAGCCAGTGTCTAGCCAGTGCCTAGCCTGTGCCTAGCCTGTGCCTAGCCTGTGCCTAGCCTGTGCCTAGCCAGTACCTAGCCTGTGCCTAGCCTGTGCCTAGCCTGTGCCTAGCCTGTGCCTAGCCTGTGCCTAGCCTGTGCCTAGCCTGTGCCTAGCCTGTGCCTAGCCTGTGCCTAGCCTGTGCCTAGCCTGTGCCTAGCCTGTGCCTAGCCTGTGCCTAGCCTGTGCCTAGCCTGTGCCTAGCCTGTGCCTAGCCTGTGCCTAGCCTGTGACTGGCATGTGCATAGCTTGTGCCTAGCCAGTGTCTAGCCCGTCTCTAGCCTGTGCCTTGCCTGAGACAGGCATGTGCATAGCGTGTGCCTAGCCAGTGTCTAGCCAGTTCCTAGCCTGTGCCTAGCCAGTGTCTAGCCTTTGTCTAGCCTGTGTCTAGCCTGTGCCTTGCCTGAGACTGGCATGTGCATAGCCTGTGCCTAGCCAGTGTCTAGCCTGTGTCTAGCCTGTGCCATGCCTGAGACGGGCATGTGCATAGCCTGTGCCAAGCCAGTGTCTAGCCTGTGTCTAGCCTGTGCCTTGCCTGAGACTGGCATGTGCATAGCGTGTGCCTAGCCAGTGTCTAGCCAGTGCCTAGCCAGTGCCTAGCCTGTGCCTAGCCTGTGCCTAGCCTGTGCCTAGCCTGTGCCTAGCCTGTGCCTAGCCTGTGCCTAGCCTGTGCCTAGCCTGTGCCTAGCCTGTGCCTAGCCTGTGCCTAGCCTGTGCCTAGCCTGTGCCTAGCCTGTGCCTAGCCTGTGCCTAGCCTGTGCCTAGCCTGTGCCTAGCCTGTGCCTAGCCTGTGCCTAGCCTGTGCCTAGCCTGTGCCTAGCCTGTGCCTAGCCTGTGCCTAGCCTGTGCCTAGCCTGTGCCTAGCCTGTGCCTAGCCTGTGACTGGCATGTGCATAGCTTGTGCCTAGCCAGTGTCTAGCCCGTCTCTAGACTGTGCCTTGCCTGAGACAGGCATGTGCATAGCGTGTGCCTAGCCAGTGTCTAGCCAGTTCCTAGCCTGTGCCTAGCCAGTGTCTAGCCTTTGTCTAGCCTGTGTCTAGCCTGTGTCTAGCCTGTGCCTTGCCTGTGACTGGGATGTGCACAGCGTGTGCCTAGGCAGTGTCTAGCCAGTGCCTAGCCTGTGCCTAGCCAGTGTCTAGCCTTTGTCTAGCCTGTGCATAGCCTGTGTCTAGTCTAGCCAGTGTATAGCCTCTGTCTAGCCTATGTCTAGTCAGTGTCTAGCCGGTGTCTAGCCGATGTCTAGCCTGTGTCTAGCCTGCGTCTAGCCTGTGCCTAGCCAGTGTCTAGCCAGTGCCTAGCCTGTGCCTAGCCTGTGCCTAGCCTGTGCCTAGCCTGTGTCTAGCCTGTGCCTTGCCTGTGACTGGCATGTGCATAGCCTGTGCATAGCCTGTGCCTAGCCAGTGCCTAGCCAGTGTCTAGCCTGTGTCTAGCCTGTGCCTTGCTTGAGACTGGCATGTGCATAGCGTGTGCCTAGCCAGTGTCTAGCCAGTTCCTAGCCTGTGCCTAGCCAGTGTCTAGCCTTTGTCTAGCCTGTGTCTAGCCTGTGTCTAGTCTGTGCCTTGCCTGTGACTGGCATGTGCACAGCGTGTGCCTAGCCAGTGTCTAGCCAGTGCCTAGCCAGTGTCTAGCCAGTGTCTAGCCAGTGCCTAGTCTGTGCCTGGCCAGTGTCCAGCCTTTGTCTAGCCTGTGTCTAGCCTGTGCCTAGCCAGCGTATAGCCTGTGCCTAGCCAGTGTCTAGCCTGTGCCCAGCCAGTGTCTAGCCTGTGTCTAGCCTGTGCCTAGCCAGTTTCTAGCTTGTGTCTAGCCTGTGCTTAGCCAGTGTCTAGTCTGTGCCAATCCAGTGTCTAGCCTATGCTTAGCCTGTGTCTAGCCTGTGCCTAGCCTGTGTCTAGCCTGTGTCTAGCCTGTGTCTAGCCTGTGTCTAGCTTGTGTCTAGCCTATGTCTAGCCTGTGTCTTGCCTGTGCCTAGCCAGTGTCTAGCCTGTGCCTAGCCTGTGTCTAGCCTGTGCTTAGCCTGTGTCTAGCCTGTGTCTAGCCTATGCCTTTCCTGTGACTGGCATGTGCATAGCCTGTGCCTAGCCAGTGTCTAGCCTGTGTCTAGCCTGTGCCTTGCTTGAGACTGGCATGTGCATAGCGTGTGCCTAGCCAGTGTCTAGCCAGTTCCTAGCCTGTGCCTAGCCAGTGTCTAGCCTTTGTCTAGCCTGTGTCTAGCCTGTGTCTAGCCTGTGCCTTTCCTGTGACTGGCATGTGCACAGCGTGTGCCTAGCCAGTGTCTAGCCAGTGTCTAGCCAGTGCCTAGCCTGTGCCTGGCCAGTGTCCAGCCTTTGTCTAGCCTGTGTCTAGCCTGTGCCTAGCCAGCGTATAGCCTGTGTCTAGCCTGTGCCTAGCCAGTTTCTAGCTTGTGTCTAGCCTGTGCTTAGCCAGTGTCTAGTCTGTGCCAATCCAGTGTCTAGCCTGTGCCTAGCCTGTGTCTAGCCTGTGCCTAGCCTGTGTCTAGCCTGTGTCTAGCCTGTGCCTAGCCTGTGTCTAGCCTGTGTCTAGCCTGTGTCTAGCCTGTGTCTAGCCTGTGTCTAGCCTGTGTCTAGCCTGTGTCTAGCCTGTGTCTAGCCTGTGCCTAGCCTGTGTCTAGCCTGTGTCTGGCCTGTGCCTAGCCTGTGTCTAGCCTGTGTCTAGCCTGTGTCTAGCCTGTGTCTAGCCTGTGTCTAGCCTGTGTCTAGCCTGTGTCTAGCCTGTTTCTAGCCTGTGTCTAGCCTGTGTCTAGCCTGTGTCTAGCCTGTGTCTAGCCTGTGTCTAGCCTGTGCCTAGCCTGTGCCTAGCCTGTGCCTAGCCTGTGCCTAGCCTGTGCCTAGCCTGTGCCTAGCCTGTGCCTAGCCTGTGCCTAGCCTGTGCCTAGCCTGTGCCTAGCCTGTGCCTAGCCTGTGCCTAGCCTGTGTCTAGCCTGTGCATTGCCTGAGACTGGCATGTGTCTAGCCTGTGCCTAACCAGTGTTTAGCCTGTGTCTAGCCTGTGCCTTGCCTGAGACTGGCATGTGTCTAGCCTGTGCCTAACCAGTGTTTAGCCTGTGTCTAGCCTGTGTCTTGCCTGAGACTGGCATGTGCATAGCGTGTGCCTAGCCAGTGTCTAGCCTGTGCCTTGCTAGAGACTGGCATGTGCATAGCGTGTGCCTAGCCAGTGTCTAGCCAGTGCCTAGCCTGTGTCTCGCCTGTATCTAGCCTGTGCCTTGCCTGTAACTGGCATGTGCATAGCCTGTGCCTTACCAGTGTCTAGCCTGTGTCTAGCCTGTGCCTTGCCTGTGACTGGCATGTGCATAGCCTGTGCCTAGCCAGTGTCTAGCCTGTGTCTAGCCTGTGCCTAGCCAGTGTCTAGCCTGTGTCTAGCCTGTGCCAAGCCTGTGTCTAGCCAGTGTCTAGCCTGTGTCTAGCCTGTGCCTTGCCTGAGACAGGCATGTGCACAACGTGTGCCTAGCCAGTGTCTAGCCAGTGCCTAGCCTGTGCCAAGCCAGTGTCTAGCCTGTGTCTAGCCTGTGTCTTGCCTGAGACTGGCATGTGCATAGCGTGTGCCTAGCCAGTGTCTAGCCTGTGCCTTGCCAGAGACTGGCATGTGCATAGCGTGTGCCTAGCCAGTGTCTAGCCAGTGCCTAGCCTGTGTCTCGCCTGTATCTAGCCTGTGCCTTGCCTGTAACTGGCATGTGCATAGCCTGTGCCTTACCAGTGTCTAGCCTGTGCCTTGCCTGTGACTGGCATGTGCATAGCCTGTGCCTAGCCAGTGTCTAGCCTGTGTCTAGCCTGTGCCTAGCCAGTGTCTAGCCTGTGTCTAGCCTGTGCCAAGCCTGTGTCTAGCCAGTGTCTAGCCTGTGTCTAGCCTGTGCCTTGCCTGAGACAGGCATGTGCACAACGTGTGCCTAGCCAGTGTCTAGCCTGTGTCTTGCCTGTGCCTAGCCAGTGTCTAGCCTGTGCCTAGCCTGTGTCTAGCCTGTGTCTAGCCTATGCCTTTCCTGTGACTGGCATGTGCATAGCCTGTGCCTAGCCAGTGTCTAGCCTGTGTCTAGCCTGTGCCTTGCTTGAGACTGGCATGTGCATAGCGTGTGCCTAGCCAGTGTCTAGCCAGTTCCTAGCCTGTGCCTAGCCAGTGTCTAGCCTTTGTCTAGCCTGTGTCTAGCCTGTGTCTAGCCTGTGCCTTGCCTGTGACTGGCATGTGCACAGCGTGTGCCTAGCCAGTGTCTAGCCAGTGTCTAGCCAGTGCCTAGCCTGTGCCTGGCCAGTGTCCAGCCTTTGTCTAGCCTTTGTCTAGCCTGTGCATAGCCTGTGTCTAGCCTGTGCCTAGCCAGTGTATAGCCTCTGTCTAGCCTGTGTCTAGTCTGTGTTTAGCCAGTGTCTAGCCTGTGTCTAGCCTGTGCCTTGCCTGAGACAGGCATGTGCATAGCGTGTGCCTAGCCAGTGTCTAGCCAGTGCCTAGCCTGTGCCTAGCCAGTGTCTAGCCCTTGTCTAGCCTGTGCATAGCCTGTGTCTAGCCTGTGCCTAGCCAATGTATAGCCTCTCTCTAGCCGGTGTCTAGCCTGTGTCTAGCCTGTGCCAAGCCTGTGACTGGCCTGTGCCTAGCCAGTGTCTAGCCTGTGTCTAGCCTGTGCCTAGCCTGTGACTGGCCTGTGCCTAGCCAGAGACAGGCATGTGCATAGCGTGTGCCTAGCCAGTGTCTAGCCAGTGCCTAGCCTGTGCCTAGCCAGTGTCTAGCCTTTGTCTAGCCTGTGCATAGCCTGTGTCTAGCCTGTGCCTAGCCAGTGTAAAGCCTCTGTCTAGCCTGTGTCTAGTCTGTGTCTAGCCGGTGTCTAGCCTGTGCCTAGCCTGTGCCTAGCCTGTGCCTAGCCTGTGACTGGCCTGTGCCTAGCCAGTGTCTAGCCAGTGCCTAGCCTGTGCCTAGCCAGTGCCTAGCCTGTGCCTAGCCAGTGCCTAGCCTGTGCCTAGCCTGTGGCTAGCCTGTGTCTAGCCTGCGTCTAGCCTGTGCCTCGCCTGTAACTGGCATGTGCATAGATTGTGCCTAGCCAGTGTCTAGCCTTTGTCTAGCCTGTGTCTAGCCTGTGTCTAGCCTGTGCCTTGCCTGTGACTGGCATGTGCATAGCCTGTGCCTAGCCAGTGTCTAGCCTGTGTCTAGCCTGTGCCTTGCCAGAGACTGGCATGTGCATAGCGTGTGCCTAGCCAGTGTCTAGCCTGTGCCTAGCCTGTGCCTAGCCTGTGCCTAGCCTGTGCCTAGCCTGTGCCTATCCTGTGCCTAGCCTGTGCCTAGCCTGTGCCTAGCCTGTGCCTAGCCTGTGCCTAGCCTGTGTCTAGCCTGTGCCTAGCCTGTGTCTAGCCTGTGCCTTGCCTGTGACTGGCATGTGCATAGCCTGTGCCTAGCCAGTGTCTAGCCTGTGTCTAGCCTGTGCCTTGCCTGAGACTATCATGTGCATAGCGTGTGCCTAGCCAGTGTCTAGTCAGTGCCTAGCCTGTACCTAGCCAGTTTCTAGCCTTTGTCTAGCCTGTACATAGCCTGTGTCTAGCCTATGCCTAGCCAGTGTATAGCCTCTCTCTAGCCGGTGTCTAGCCTGTGTCTAGCCTGTGCCTAGCCTGTGACTGGCCTGTGCCTAGCCAGTGTCTAGCCTGTGTCTAGCCTGTGCCTAGCCTGTGACTGGCCTGTGTCTAGCCTGTGTCTAGCCTGTGTCTAGCCTGTGTCTAGCCTGTTTCTAGCCTGTGTCTAGCCTGTGTCTAGCCTGTGTCTAGCTTGTGTCTAGCCTGTGTCTAGCCTGTGTCTAGCCTGTGTCTAGCCTGTGTGTAGCCTGTGCCCAGCCAGTGTCTAGCCTGTGTCTAGCCTGTGCATAGCCAGTTTCTAGCCTGTGTCTAGCCTGAGCTTAGCCAGTGTCTAGTCTGTGCCAAGCCAGTGTCTAGCCTGCGCCTAGCCAGTGTCTAGCCTGTGTCTAGCCTGTGCCTTGCCTGAGACAGGCATGTGCATAGCGTGTGCCTAGCCAGTGTCTAGCCAGTGCCTAGCCTGTACCTAGCCAGTTTCTAGCCTTTGTCTAGCCTGTACATAGCCTGTGTCTAGCCTATGCCTAGCCAGTGTATAGCCTCTCTCTAGCCGGTGTCTAGCCTGTGTCTAGCCTGTGCCTAGCCTGTGACTGGCCTGTGCCTAGCCAGTGTCTAGCCTGTGTCTAGCCTGTGCCTAGCCTGTGACTGGCCTGTGCCTAGCCAGAGACAGGCATGTGCATAGCGTGTGCCTAGCCAGTGTCTATCCAGTGCCTAGCCTGTGCCTAGCCAGTGTCTAGCCTTTGTCTAGCCTGTGCATAGCCTGTGTCTAGCCTGTGCCTAGCCAGTGTAAAGCCTCTGTCTAGCCTGTGTCTAGTCTGTGTCTAGCCGGTGTCTAGCCTGTGCCTAGCCTGTGCCTAGCCTGTGCCTAGCCTGTGACTGGCCTGTGCCTAGCCAGTGTCTAGCCAGTGCCTAGCCTGTGCCTAGCCTGTGCCTAGCCTGTGCCTAGCCTATGCCTAGCCTGTGTCTAGCCTGCGTCTAGCCTGTGCCTCGCCTGTAACTGGCATGTGCATAGCTTGTGCCTAGCCAGTGTCTAGCCTGTGTCTAGACTTTGTCTAGCCTGTGTCTAGCCTGTGCCTTGCCTGTGACTGGCATGTGCATAGCCTGTGCCTAGCCAGTGTCTAGCCTGTGTCTAGCCTGTGCCTTGCCAGAGACTGGCATGTGCATAGCGTGTGCCTAGCCAGTGTCTAGCCTGTGTCTAGCCTGTGCCTTGCCTGTGACTGGCATGTGCATAGCCTGTGCCTAGCCAGTGTCTAGCCTGTGTCTAGCCTGTGCCTTGCCTGAGACTGGCATGTGCATAACGTGTGCCTAGCCAGTGTCTAGCCAGTGCCTAGCCTGTGCCTAGCCTGTGCCTAGCCAGTGCCTAGCCAGTGTCTAGCCTTTGTCTAGCCAGTGCCTAGCCTGTGTCTAGCCTGTGCCTAGCCTGTGACTGGCCTGTGCCTAACCAGAGACAGGCATGTGCATAGCGTGTGCCTAGCCAGTGTCTATCCAGTGCCTAGCCTGTACCTAGCCAGTTTCTAGCCTTTGTCTAGCCTGTACATAGCCTGTGTCTAGCCTATGCCTAGCCAGTGTATAGCCTCTCTCTAGCCGTTGTCTAGCCTGTGTCTAGCCTGTGCCTAGCCTGTGACTGGCCTGTGCCTAGCCAGTGTCTAGCCTGTGTCTAGCCTGTGCCTAGCCTGTGACTGGCCTGTGCCTAGCCAGAGACAGGCATGTGCATAGCGTGTGCCTAGCCAGTGTCTAGCCAGTGCCTAGCCTGTGCCTAGCCAGTGTCTAGCCTTTGTCTAGCCTGTGCATAGCCTGTGTCTAGCCTGTGCCTAGCCAGTGTAAAGCCTATGTCTAGCCTGTGTCTAGTCTGTGTCTAGCCGGTGTCTAGCCTGTGCCTAGCCTGTGCCTAGCCTGTGCCAAGCCTGTGACTGGCCTGTGCCTAGCCAGTGTCTAGCCAGTGCCTAGCCTGTGCCTAGCCTGTGCCTAGCCTGTGCCTAGCCTGTGTCTAGCCTGCGTCTAGCCTGTGCCTCGCCTGTAACTGGCATGTGCATAGCTTGTGCCTAGCCAGTGTCTAGCCTGTGTCTAGACTTTGTCTAGCCTGTGTCTAGCCTGTGTCTAGCCTGTGCCTTGCCTGTGACTGGCATGTGCATAGCCTGTGCCTAGCCAGTGTCTAGCCTGTGTCTAGCCTGTGCCTTGCCAGAGACTGGCATGTGCATAGCGTGTGCCTAGCCAGTGTCTAGCCTGTGTCTAGCCTGTGCCTTGCCTGAGACTGGCATGTGCATAGCCTGTGCCTAGCCAGTGTCTAGCCTGTGTCTAGCCTGTGCCTTGCCTGAGACTGGCATGTGCATAACGTGTGCCTAGCCAGTGTCTAGCCAGTGCCTAGCCTGTGCCTAGCCTGTGCCTAGCCAGTGCCTAGCCAGTGTCTAGCCTTTGTCTAGCCAGTGCCTAGCCTGTGTCTAGCCTGTGCCTAGCCTGTGACTGGCCTGTGCCTAGCCAGGAGACAGGCATGTGCATAGCGTGTGCCTAGCCAGTGTCTATCCAGTGCCTAGCCTGTACCTAGCCAGTTTCTAGCCTTTGTCTAGCCTGTACATAGCCTGTGTCTAGCCTATGCCTAGCCAGTGTATAGCCTCTCTCTAGCCGTTGTCTAGCCTGTGTCTAGCCTGTGTCTAGCCTGTGCCTAGCCTGTGACTGGCCTGTGCCTAGCCAGTGTCTAGCCTGTGTCTAGCCTGTGCCTAGCCTGTGACTGGCCTGTGCCTAGCCAGAGACAGGCATGTGCATAGCGTGTGCCTAGCCAGTGTCTAGCCAGTGCCTAGCCTGTGCCTAGCCAGTGTCTAGCCTTTGTCTAGCCTGTGCATAGCCTGTGTCTAGCCTGTGCCTAGCCAGTGTAAAGCCTCTGTCTAGCCTGTGTCTAGTCTGTGTCTAGCCGGTGTCTAGCCTGTGCCTAGCCTGTGCCTAGCCTGTGCCTAGCCTGTGACTGGCCAGTGCCTAGCCAGTGTCTAGCCAGTGCCTAGCCTGTGCCTAGCCTGTGCCTAGCCTGTGCCTAGCCTGTGTCTAGCCTGCGTCTAGCCTGTGCCTCGCCTGTAACTGGCATGTGCATAGCTTGTGCCTAGCCAGTGTCTAGCCTGTGTCTAGACTTTGTCTAGCCTGTGTCTAGCCTGTGTCTAGCCTGTGCCTTGCCTGTGACTGGCATGTGCATAGCCTGTGCCTAGCCAGTGTCTAGCCTGTGTCTAGCCTGTGCCTTGCCAGAGACTGGCATGTGCATAGCGTGTGCCTAGCCAGTGTCTAGCCTGTGTCTAGCCTGTGCCTTGCCTGAGACTGGCATGTGCATAGCCTGTGCCTAGCCAGTGTCTAGCCTGTGTCTAGCCTGTGCCTAGCCTGTGTCTAGCCTGTGCCTTGCCTGTGACTGGCATGTGCATAGCCTGTGCCTAGCCAGTGTCTAGCCTGTGTCTAGCCTGTGCCTTGCCTAAGACTATCATGTGCATAGCGTGTGCCTAGCCAGTGTCTAGCCAGTGCCTAGCCTGTGCCTAGCCTGTGCCTAGCCTGTGTCTAGCCTGTGTCTAGCCTGTGCCTTGCCTGTGACTGGCATGTGCATAGCCTGTGCCTAGCCAGTGTCTAGCCTGTGTCTAGCCTGAGCCTAGCCTGTGTCTAGCCTGTTTCTAGCCAGTGCCTAGCCTGTGCCTAGCCAGTGCCTAGCCTGTGCCTAGCCAGTGCCTAGCCAGTGTCTAGCCTTTGTCTAGCCAGTGCCTAGCCTGTGCCTAGCCTGTGCCTAGCCTGTGCCTGGCCTAGCCTGTGTCTAGCCTGTGTCTAGCCTGTGCCTTGCCTGTGACTGGCATGTGCATAGCCTATGCCTAGCCAGTGTCTAGCCTGTGTCTAGCCTGTGCCTTGCCTGAGACAGGCATGTGCATAGCGTGTGCCTAGGCTATGCCTAGCCTGTGTCTAGCCTGTGTCTAGCCTGTGCCTAGCCAGTGTCTAGCCTTTGTCTAGCCTGTGCATAGCCTGTGTCTAGCCTGTGCCTAGCTAGTGTATAGCCTCTGTCTAGCCTGTGTCTAGTCAGTGTCAAGCCGGTGTCTAGCCGGTGTCTAGCCTGTGCCTAGCCTGTGCCTTGCCTGTGACTGGCATGGGCATAACCTGTGCCTAGCCAGTGTCTAGCCTGTGTCTAGCCTGTGCCTTGCCAGAGACTGGCATGTGCATAGCGTGTGCCTAGCCAGTGTCTAGCCAGTGCCTAGCCTGTGCCTAGCCTGTGCCTAGCCAGTGCCTAGCCAGTGTCTAGCCTTTGTCTAGCCAGTGCCTAGCCTGTGTCTAGCCTGTGCCTAGCCTGTGACTGGCCTGTGCCTAGCCAGAGACAGGCATGTGCATAGCGTGTGCCTAGCCAGTGTCTATCCAGTGCCTAGCCTGTACCTAGCCAGTTTCTAGCCTTTGTCTAGCCTGTACATAGCCTGTGTCTAGCCTATGCCTAGCCAGTGTATAGCCTCTCTCTAGCCGGTGTCTAGCCTGTGTCTAGCCTGTGCCTAGCCTGTGACTGGCCTGTGCCTAGCCAGTGTCTAGCCTGTGTCTAGCCTGTGCCTAGCCTGTGACTGGCCTGTGCCTAGCCAGAGACAGGCATGTGCATAGCGTGTGCCTAGCCAGTGTCTAGCCAGTGCCTAGCCTGTGCCTAGCCAGTGTCTAGCCTTTGTCTAGCCTGTGCATAGCCTGTGTCTAGCCTGTGCCTAGCCAGTGTAAAGCCTCTGTCTAGCCTGTGTCTAGTCTGTGTCTAGCCGGTGCCTAGCCTGTGCCTAGCCTGTGCCTAGCCTGTGCCTAGCCTGTGCCTAGCCTGTGACTGGCCTGTGCCTAGCCAGTGTCTAGCCAGTGCCTAGCCTGTGCCTAGCCTGTGCCTAGCCTGTGCCTAGCCTGTGTCTAGCCTGCGTCTAGCCTGTGCCTCGCCTGTAACTGGCATGTGCATAGCTTGTGCCTAGCCAGTGTCTAGCCTGTGTCTAGACTTTGTCTAGCCTGTGTCTAGCCTGTGTCTAGCCTGTGCCTTGCCTGTGACTGGCATGTGCATAGCCTGTGCCTAGCCAGTGTCTAGCCTGTGTCTAGCCTGTGCCTTGCCAGAGACTGGCATGTGCATAGCGTGTGCCTAGCCAGTGTCTAGCCTGTGTCTAGCCTGTGCCTTGCCTGAGACTGGCATGTGCATAGCCTGTGCCTAGCCAGTGTCTAGCCTGTGTCTAGCCTGTGCCTAGCCTGTGTCTAGCCTGTGCCTTGCCTGTGACTGGCATGTGCATAGCCTGTGCCTAGCCAGTGTCTAGCCTGTGTCTAGCCTGTGTCTAGCCTTTGTCTAGCCTGTGCCTAGCCTGTGTCTAGCCTGTGTCTAGCCTGTTTTTAGCCTGTGTCTAGCCTGTGTCTAGCCTGTGTCTAGCTTGTGTCTAGCCTGTGTCTAGCCTGTGTCTAGCCTGTGTCTAGCCTGTGTGTAGCCTGTGCCCAGCCAGTGTCTAGCCTGTGTCTAGCCTGTGCCTAGCCAGTTTCTAGCCTGTGTCTAGCCTGAGCTTAGCCAGTGTCTAGTCTGTGCCAAGCCAGTGTCTAGCCTGCGCCTAGCCAGTGTCTAGCCTGTGTCTAGCCTGTGCCTTGCCTGAGACAAGCATGTGCATTGCGTGTGCCTAGCCAGTGTCTAGCCAGTGCCTAGCCTGTACCTAGCCAGTTTCTAGCCTTTGTCTAGCCTGTACATAGCCTGTGTCTAGCCTATGCCTAGCCAGTGTATAGCCTCTCTCTAGCCGGTGTCTAGCCTGTTTCTAGCCTGTGCCTAGCCTGTGACTGGCCTGTGCCTAGCCAGTGTCTAGCCTGTGTCTAGCCTGTGCCTAGCCTGTGACTGGCCTGTGCCTAGCCAGAGACAGGCATGTGCATAGCGTGTGCCTAGCCAGTGTCTATCCAGTGCCTAGCCTGTGCCTAGCCAGTGTCTAGCCTTTGTCTAGCCTGTGCATAGCCTGTGTCTAGCCTGTGCCTAGCCAGTGTAAAGCCTCTGTCAAGCCTGTGTCTAGTCTGTGTCTAGCCGGTGTCTAGCCTGTGCCTAGCCTGTGCCTAGCCTGTGCCTAGCCTGTGACTGGCCTGTGCCTAGCCAGTGTCTAGCCAGTGCCTAGCCTGTGCCTAGCCTGTGCCTAGCCTGTGCCTAGCCTGTGTCTAGCCTGCGTCTAGCCTGTGCCTCGCCTGTAACTGGCATGTGCATAGCTTGTGCCTAGCCAGTGTCTAGCCTGTGTCTAGACTTTGTCTAGCCTGTGTCTAGCCTGTGTCTAGCCTGTGCCTTGCCTGTGACTGGCATGTGCATAGCCTGTGCCTAGCCAGTGTCTAGCCTGTGTCTAGCCTGTGCCTTGCCAGAGACTGGCATGTGCATAGCGTGTGCCTAGCCAGTGTCTAGCCTGTGTCTAGCCTGTGCCTTGCCTGTGACTGGCATGTGCATAGCCTGTGCCTAGCCAGTGTCTAGCCTGTGTCTAGCCTGTGCCTTGCCTGGGACTGGCATGTGCATAGCGTGTGCCTAGCCAGTGTCTAGCCAGTGCCTAGCCTGTGCCTAGCCTGTGCCGAGCCAGTGCCTAGCCAGTGTCTAGCCTTTGTCTAGCCAGTGCCTAGCCTGTGTCTAGCCTGTGCCTAGCCTGTGACTGGCCTGTGCCTAGCCAGAGACAGGCATGTGCATAGCGTGTGCCTAGCCAGTGTCTATCCAGTGCCTAGCCTGTACCTAGCCAGTTTCTAGCCTTTGTCTAGCCTGTACATAGCCTGTGTCTAGCCTATGCCTAGCCAGTGTATAGCCTCTGTCTAGCCGGTGTCTAGCCTGTGTCTAGCCTGTGCCTAGCCTGTGACTGGCCTGTGCCTAGCCAGTGTCTAGCCTGTGTCTAGCCTGTGCCTAGCCTGTGACTGGCCTGTGCCTAGCCAGAGACAGGCATGTGCATAGCGTGTGCCTAGCCAGTGTCTAGCCAGTGCCTAGCCTGTGCCTAGCCAGTGTCTAGCCTTTGTCTAGCCTGTGCATAGCCTGTGTCTAGCCTGTGCCTAGCCAGTGTAAAGCCTCTGTCTAGCCTGTGTCTAGTCTGTGTCTAGCCGGTGTCTAGCCTGTGCCTAGCCTGTGCCTAGCCTGTGCCTAGCCTGTGACTGGCCTGTGCCTAGCCAGTGTCTAGCCAGTGCCTAGCCTGTGCCTAGCCTGTGCCTAGCCTGTGCCTAGCCTGTGTCTAGCCTGCGTCTAGCCTGTGCCTCGCCTGTAACTGGCATGTGCATAGCTTGTGCCTAGCCAGTGTCTAGCCTGTGTCTAGACTTTGTCTAGCCTGTGTCTAGCCTGTGTCTAGCCTGTGCCTTGCCTGTGACTGGCATGTGCATAGCCTGTGCCTAGCCAGTGTCTAGCCTGTGTCTAGCCTGTGCCTTGCCAGAGACTGGCATGTGCATAGCGTGTGCCTAGCCAGTGTCTAGCCTGTGTCTAGCCTGTGCCTTGCCTGAGACTGGCATGTGCATAGCCTGTGCCTAGCCAGTGTCTAGCCTGTGTCTAGCCTGTGCCTAGCCTGTGTCTAGCCTGTGCCTAGCCTGTGTCTAGCCTGTGCCTTGCCTGTGACTGGCATGTGCATAGCCTGTGCCTAGCCAGTGTCTAGCCTGTGTCTAGCCTGTGCCTTGCCTAAGACTATCATGTGCATAGCGTGTGCCTAGCCAGTGTCTAGCCAGTGTCTAGCCAGTGCCTAGCCTGTGCCTAGCCTGTGCCTAGCCTGTGTCTAGCCTGTGTCTAGCCTGTGCCTTGCCTGTGACTGGCATGTGCATAGCCTGTGCCTAGCCAGTGTCAAGCCTGTGTCTAGCCTGAGCCTAGCCTGTGTCTAGCCTGTTTCTAGCCAGTGCCTAGCCTGTGCCTAGCCAGTGTCTAGCCTGTGCCTAGCCTGTGCCTAGCCAGTGTCTAGCCTGTGCCTAGCTAGTGCCTAGCCAGTGTCTAGCCTTTGTCTAGCCAGTGCCTAGCCTGTGCCTAGCCTGTGCCTAGCCTGTGCCTAGCCTGTGTCTAGCCTGTGTCTAGCCTGTGCCTTGCCTGTGACTGGCATGTGCATAGCCTATGCCTAGCCAGTGTCTAGCCTGTGTCTAGCCTGTGCCTTGCCTGAGACAGGCATGTGCATAGCGTGTGCCTAGGCTATGCCTAGCCTGTGTCTAGCCTGTGCCTAGCCAGTGTCTAGCCTTTGTCTAGCCTGTGCATAGCCTGTGTCTAGCCTGTGCCTAGCTAGTGTATAGCCTCTGTCTAGCCTGTGTCTAGTCAGTGTCAAGCCGGTGTCTAGCCGGTGTCTAGCCTGTGCCTAGCCTGTGCCTAGCCTGTGACTGGCCTGTGCCTAGCCTGTGACTAGCTTGTGCCTAGCCAGTGCCTAGCCTGTGCCTAGCGTGTGCCTAGCCTGTGGCTAGCCTGTGCCTAGCCTGTGTCTAGCCTGTGTCTAGCCTGTGTCTAGCCTTTGTCTAGCCTGTTTCTAGCCTGTGTCTAGCCTGTGTCTAGCCTGTGTCTAGCCTGTGTCTAGCCTGTGTCTAGCCTTTGTCTAGCCTGTGCCTAGCCTGTGTCTAGCCTGTGTCTAGCCTGTGTCTAGCCTGTGTCTAGCCTGTTTCTAGCCTGTGTCTAGCCTGTGTCTAGCCTGTGTCTAGCTTGTGTCTAGCCTGTGTCTAGCCTGTGTCTAGCCTGTGTCTAGCCTGTGTGTAGCCTGTGCCCAGCCAGTGTCTAGCCTGTGTCTAGCCTGTGCCTAGCCAGTTTCTAGCCTGTGTCTAGCCTGAGCTTAGCCAGTGTCTAGTCTGTGCCAAGCCAGTGTCTAGCCTGCGCCTAGCCAGTGTCTAGCCTGTGTCTAGCCTGTGCCTTGCCTGAGACAGGCATGTGCATAGCGTGTGCCTAGCCAGTGTCTAGCCAGTGCCTAGCCTGTACCTAGCCAGTTTCTAGCCTTTGTCTAGCCTGTACATAGCCTGTGTCTAGCCTATGCCTAGCCAGTGTATAGCCTCTCTCTAGCCGGTGTCTAGCCTGTGTCTAGCCTGTGCCTAGCCTGTGACTGGCCTGTGCCTAGCCTGTGACTGGCCTGTGCCTAGCCAGTGTCTAGCCTGTGTCTAGCCTGTGCCTAGCCTGTGACTGGCCTGTGCCTAGCCAGAGACAGGCATGTGCATAGCGTGTGCCTAGCCAGTGTCTATCCAGTGCCTAGCCTGTGCCTAGCCAGTGTCTAGCCTTTGTCTAGCCTGTGCATAGCCTGTGTCTAGCCTGTGCCTAGCCAGTGTAAAGCCTCTGTCTAGCCTGTGTCTAGTCTGTGTCTAGCCGGTGTCTAGCCTGTGCCTAGCCTGTGCCTAGCCTGTGCCTAGCCTGTGACTGGCCTGTGCCTAGCCAGTGTCTAGCCAGTGCCTAGCCTGTGCCTAGCCTGTGCCTAGCCTGTGCCTAGCCTGTGTCTAGCCTGCGTCTAGCCTGCGTCTAGCCTGTGCCTCGCCTGTAACTGGCATGTGCATAGCTTGTGCCTAGCCAGTGTCTAGCCTGTGTCTAGACTTTGTCTAGCCTGTGTCTAGCCTGTGTCTAGCCTGTGCCTTGCCTGTGACTGGCATGTGCATAGCCTGTGCCTAGCCAGTGTCTAGCCTGTGTCTAGCCTGTGCCTTTCCAGAGACTGGCATGTGCATAGCGTGTGCCTAGCCAGTGTCTAGCCTGTGTCTAGCCTGTGCCTTGCCTGTGACTGGCATGTGCATAGCCTGTGCCTAGCCAGTGTCTATCCTGTGACTGGCATGTGCATAGCCTGTGCCTAGCCAGTGTCTAGCCTGTGTCTAGCCTGTGCCTTGCCTGAGACAGGCATGTGCATAGCGTGTGCCTAGCCAGTGTCTAGCCAGTGCCTAGTCTGTGCCTAGCCTATGCCTAGCCTGTGTCTAGCCTGTGTCTAGCTTGTGTCTAGCCTGTGTCTAGCCTGTGTCTAGCCTGTGTCTAGCCTGTGAATAGCCTGTGACTGGCCTGTGCCTAGCCTGTGCCTAGCTTGTGCCTAGCCTCTGCCTAGCCTGTGCCTAGCCTGTGCCTAGCCTGTGGCTAGCCTGTGCCTAGCCTATACCTAGCCTGTGTCTAGCCTGTGTCTAGCCTGTATCTAGCCTGTGCCTAGCCTGTGCCTAGCCTGTGTCTAGTCTGTGTCTAGCCGGTGTCCAGCCGGTGTCTAGCCTGTGCCTAGCCTGTGTCTAGCCTGTGCCTAGCCAGTGTCTAGCCTGTGTCTAGCCTGTGCCTTGCCTGTGACTGGCATGTGCATAGCCTGTGCCTAGCCAGTGCCTTGCCTGTGTCTAGCCTGTGCCTTGCCTGAGACTGGCATGTGCATAGCGTGTGCCTAGCCAGTGTCTAGCCAGTGCCTAGTCTGTGCCTAGCCTGTGCCTAGCCTGTGTCTAGCCTGTGTCTAGCTTGTGCCTTGCCTGTGACTGGCATGTGCATAGCCTGAGCCTAGCCAGTGTCTAGCCTGTGTCTAGCCTGTGCCTTGCCTGAGACAGGCATGTGCATAGCGTGTGCCTAGCCAGTGTCTAGCCAGTGCCTAGCCTGTGCCTAGCCAGTGTCAAGCCTTTGTCTAGCCTGTGCATAGCCTGTGTCTAGCCTGTGCCTAGCCAGTGTATAGCCTCTGTCTAGCCTGTGTCTAGTGTGTGTCTAGCCGGTGTCTATCCGGTGTCTAGCCTGTGCCTAGCCTGTGCCTAGCCTGTGACTGGCCTGTGCCTAGCCTGTGACTAGCTTGTGCCTAGCCAGTGCCTAGCCTGTGCCTAGCCTGTGCCTAGCCTGTGCCTAGCCTGTGCCTAGCTTGTGCCTAGCCTGTGCCTAGCCTGTGCCTAGCCTGTGGCTAGCCTGTGCCTAGCCTATACCTAGCCTGTGTCTAGCCTGTGTCTAGCCTGTGTCTAGCCTGTGCCTAGCCTGTGTCTAGTCTGTGTCTAGCCGGTGTCCAGCCGGTGTCTAGCCTGTGCCTAGCCTGTGTCTAGCCTGTGCCTAGCAAGTGTCTAGCCTGTGTCTAGCCTGTGCCTTGCCTGTGACCGGCATGTGCATAGCCTGTGCCTAGCCAGTGCCTAGCCTGTGTCTAGCCTGTGCCTTGCCTGAGACTGGCATGTGCATAGCGTGTGCCTAGCCAGTGTCTAGCCAGTGCCTAGTCTGTGCCTAGCCTGTGCCTAGCCTGTGTCTAGCCTGTGTCTAGCCTGTGTCTAGCTTGTGCCTTGCCTGTGACTGGCATGTGCATAGCCTGTGCCTAGCCAGTGTCTAGCCTGTGTCTAGTCTGTGCCTTGCCTGAGACAGGCATGTGCATAGCCTGTGCCTAGCCAGTGCCTAGCCTGTGTCTAGCCTGTGCCTTGCCTGAGACTGGCATGTGCATAGCGTGTGCCTAGCCAGTGTCTAGCCAGGGCCTAGTCTGTGCCTAGCCTGTGCCTAGCCTGTGTCTAGCCTGTGTCTAGCCTGTGTCTAGCTTGTGCCTTGCCTGTGACTGGCATGTGCATAGCCTGTGCCTAGCCAGTGTCTAGCCTGTGTCTAGTCTGTGCCTTGCCTGAGACAGGCATGTGCATAGCGTGTGCCTAGCCAGTGTCTAGCCAGTGCCTAGCCTGTGCCTAGCCAGTGTCAAGCCTTTGTCTAGCCTGTGCATAGCCTGTGTCTAGCCTGTGCCTAGCCAGTGTATAGCCTCTGTCTAGCCTGTGTTTAGTCTGTGTCTAGCCGGTGTCTATCCGGTGTCTAGCCTGTGCCTAGCCTGTGCCTAGCCTGTGACTAGCCTGTGACTGGCCTGTGCCTAGCCTGTGACTAGCTTGTGCCTAGCCAGTGCCTAGCCTGTGCCTAGCCTGTGCCTAGCCTCTGCCTAGCCTGTACCTAGCCTATGCCTAGCCTGTGTCTAGCCTGTGTCTAGCTTGTGTCTAGCCTGTGACTAGCCTTTGTCAGCCTGTGTCTAGCCTGTGTCTAGCCTGTGTCTAGCCTGTGTCTAGCCTGTGTCTAGCCTGTGTCTAGCCTGTGTCTAGCCTGTTTCTAGCCTGTTTCTAGCCTGTGTCTAGCCTGTGTCTAGCCTGTGTCTAGCTTGTGTCTAGCCTGTGTCTAGCCTCTGTCTAGCTTGTGTCTAGCCTGTGTCTAGCCTGTGTCTAGCTTGTGTTTAGCCTGTGTCTAGCCTGTGCCTAGCCTGTGTCTAGCCTGTGTCTAGCCTGTGTCTAGCCTGTGCCTAGCCTGTGTCTAGCCTGTGTCTAGCCTGTGTCTAGCCTGTGTCTAGCCTGTGCCTTGCCTGTGACTGGCATGTGACTGGCATGTGCATAGCCTGTGCCTAGCCAGTGTCTAGCCTGTGTCTAGCCTGTGCCTTGCCTGTGACTGGCATGTGCATAGCCTGTGCCTAGCCATTGTCTAGCCTGTGTCTAGCCTGTGCCTTGCCTGAGACTGGCATGTGCATAGCGTGTGCCTAGCCAGTGTCTAGCCAGTGCCTAGCCTGTGCCTAGCCTGTGCCTAGCCTGTGCCTAGCCTGTGCCTAGCGTGTGCCTAGCCTGTGCCTAGCCTGTGTCTAGCCTGTTCCTTGCCTGTGACTGGCATGTGCATA
The DNA here is from genome assembly GCA_018903695.1 of Zaprionus gabonicus. Taxonomy (NCBI): domain Eukaryota; kingdom Metazoa; phylum Arthropoda; class Insecta; order Diptera; family Drosophilidae; genus Zaprionus; species Zaprionus gabonicus. The sequence goes on along the minus strand of JAEIFO010000676.1, from coordinate 6,727 downwards.
GCCTGTGCCTAGCCAGTGTCTAGCCTGTGTCTAGCCTGTGCCTAGCCTGTGTCTAGCCTGTGTCTAGCCTGTGCCTTGCCTGTGACTGGCATGTGCATAGCCTGTGCCTAGCCTGTGTCTAGCCTGTGTCTAGCCTGTGCCTTGCCTGAGACTGGCATGTGCATAGCGTGTGCCTAGCCAGTGTCTAGCCAGTGCCTAGCCTGTGCCTAGCCTGTGTCTAGACTGTGCCTAGCTTGTGCCTAGCCTGTGTCTAGCCTGTGTCTAGCCTGTGCCTTGCCTGAGACTGGCATAAGCATAGCGTGTGCCTAGCCAGTGTCTAGCCAGTGCCTAGCCTGTGCCTAGCCAGTGTCTAGCCTTTGTCTAGCCTGTGTCTAGACTGTGTCTAGCCTGTGCCTTGCCTGAGACTGGCATGTGCATAGCGTGTGCCTAGCCAGTGTCTAGCCAGTGCCTAGCCTGTGCCTAGCCTGTGTCTAGACTGTGCCTAGCTTGTGCCTAGCCTGTGTCTAGCCTGTGTCTAGCCTGTGCCTTGCCTGAGACTGGCATAAGCATAGCGTGTGCCTAGCCAGTGTCTAGCCAGTGCCTAGCCTGTGCCTAGCCAGTGTCTAGCCTTTGTCTAGCCAGTGCCTAGCCTGTGCATAGCCTGTGTCTAACCAGTGCCTTGCCAGTGTATAGCCTCTGTCTAGCCTGTGTCTAGTCAGTGTCTAGCCGGTGTCTAGCCTGTGCCTAGCCAGTGCCTAGCCTGTGCCTAGCCTGTGCCTAGCCTGTGCCTAGCCTGTGCCTAGCCTGTGCCTAGCCTGTGTCTAGCCTGTGTCTAGCCTGTGTCCAGCCTGTGTCTAGCCTGTGTTTAGCCTGTGTCTAGCCTGTGTCTAGCCCTTGTCTAGCCTGTGCGTAGCCTGTGTCTAGCCTGTGCCTAGCCTGTGGCTAGCCTGTGACTGGGCTGTTCCTAGCCTGTGACTAGCTTGTGCCTAGCCAGTGCCTAGCTTGTGCCTAGCCAGTGCCTAGCCAGTGCCTAGCCTGTGCCTAGCCTGTGCCTAGCCTGTGGCTAGCCTGTGCCTAGCCTGTGTCTAGCCTCTGTCTAGCCTGTGTATAGCCTGTGTCCAGCCTGTGTCTAGCCTGTGTCTAGCCTGTGTCTAGCCTGTGTCCAGCCTGTGTCTAGCCTGTGTCTAGCCTGTGTCTAGCCTGTGTCTAGCCTTTGTCTAGCCTGTGCCTAGCCTGTGTCTAGCCTGTGCCTAGCCTGTGTCTAGCCTGTGTCTAGCCTGTGTCTAGCCTGTGTCTAGCCTGTGTCTAGCCTGTTTCAAGCCTGTGTCTAGCCTGTGTCTAGCCTGTGTCTAGCTTGTGTCTAGCCTGTGTCTAGCCTGTGTCTAGCCTGTGCCTAGCCTGTGTCTAGCCTGTGTCTAGCCTGTGTCTAGCCTGTGTCTAGCCTGTGTCTAGCCTGTGTCTAGCCTGTGTCTAGCCTGTGTCTAGCCTGTGTCTAGCCTGTGTCTAGCCTGTGTCTAGCCTGTGCCTAGCCAGTGTCTAGCCTGTGTCTAGCCTGTGCCTTGCCTGTGTCTGGCATGTGACTGGCATGTGCATAGCCTGTGCCTAGCCAGTATGTAGCCTGTGTCTAGCCTGTGCCTTGCCTGAGACTGGCATGTGCATAGCGTGTGCCTAGCCAGTGTCTAGCCTGTGTCTAGCCTGTGCCTTGCCAGAGACTGGCATGTGCATAGCGTGTGCCTAGCCAGTGTCTAGCCAGTGCCTAGCCTGTGCCTAGCCTGTGCCTAGCCTGTGCCTAGCCTGTGTCTAGCCTGTGTCTAGCCTGTGCCTTGCCTGAGACAGGCATGTGCATAGCGTGTGCCTAGCCAGTCTCTAGCCAGTGCCTAGTCTGTGCCTAGCCTGTGCCTAGCCTGTGCCTAGCATGTGTCTAGCCTGTGCCTTGCCTGTGACTGGCATGTGCATAGCCTGTGCCTAGCCTGTGTCTAGCCTGTGTCTAGCCTGTGCCTTGCCTGAGACAGGCATGTGCATAGCGTGTGCCTAGCCAGTGTATAGCCAGTGCCTAGCCTGTGCCTAGCCAGTGTCTAGCCTTTGTCTAGCCTGTGCATAGCCTGTGTCTAGCCTGTGCCTAGCCAGTGTATAGCCTCTGTCTAGCCTGTGTCTAGTCTGTGTCTAGCCTGTGTCTAGCCTGTGCCTAGCCAGTGTATAGCCTCTGTCTAGTCTGTGTCTAGTCTGTGTCTAGCCGGTGTCCAGCCGGTGTCTAGCCTGTGCCTAGCCTGTGTCTAGCCAGTGTCTAGCCTGTGTCTAGCCTGTGCCTTGCCTGAGACTGGCATGTGCATAGCGTGTGCCTAGCCAGTGTCTAGCCAGTGCCTAGCCTGTGCGTAGCTAGTGTCTAGCCTTTGTCTAGCCTGTGTCTAGCCTGTATCTAGCCTGTGCCTTGCCTGTGACTGGCATGTGCATAGCCTGTGCCTAGCCAGTGCCTAGCCTGTGTCTAGCCTGTGCCTTGCCAGAGACTGGCATGTGCATAACGTGTGCCTAGCCAGTGTCTAGCCTGTGTCTAGCCTGTGCCTTGCCTGAGACAGGCATGTGCATAGCGTGTGCCTAGCCAGTGTCTAGCCTGTGCCTAGCCTGTGCCTACCCTGTGACTGGCATGTGCATAGCCTGTGCCTAGCCTGTGTCTAGCCCGTGTCTAGCCTGTGTCTAGCCTGTGTCTAGCCTGTGTCTAGCCTGTGTCTAGCCTGTGTCTAGCCTGTGTCTAGTCTGTTTCTAGCCTGTGTCTAGCCTGTGTCTAGCCTGTGTCTAGCCTGTGTCTAGCCTGTGTCTAGCCTGTGTCTAGCCTGTGTCTAGCCTGTGCCTAGCCTGTGTCTAGCCTGTGTCTAGCCTGTGTCTAGCCTGTGTCTAGCCTGTGCCTTGCCTGTGACTGGCATGTGCATAGCCTGTGCCAAGCCAGTGTCTAGCCTGTGTCTAGCCTGTGCCTTGCCTGAGACAGGCATTTGCATAGCGTGTGCCTAGCCAGTGTCTAGCCAGTGCCTAGCCTGTGCCTAGCCTGTGCCTAGCCTGTGCCTAGCCTGTGCCTAGCCTGTGCCTAGCCGGTGTCTAGCCTGTGTCTAGCCTGTGCGTTGCCTGTGACTGGCATGTGCATAGCCTGTGCCTAGCCTGTGTCTAGCCTGTGTCTAGCCTGTGCCTTGCCTGAGACAGGCATGTGCATAGCGTGTGCCTAGCCAGTGTCTAGCCACTGCCTAGCCTGTGCCTAGCCAGTGTCTAGCCTTTGTCTAGCCTGTGCCTAGCCTGTGCCTAGCCTGTGACTGGCCTGTGCCTAGCCTGTGCCTAGCTTGTGCCTAGCCTGTGCCTAGCCTGTGCCTAGCCTGTGCCTAGCCTGTGCCTAGCCTGTGCATAGCCTGTGCCTAGCCTGTGCCTAGCCTGTGGCTAGCCTGTGCCTATCCTATACCTAGCCTGTGTCTAGCCTGTGTCTAGCCTGTGCCTAGCCTGTGCCTAGCCTGTGCCTAGCCTGTGCCTACCCTGTGGCTAGCCTGTGCCTAGCCTATACCTAGCCTGTGTCTAGCCTGTGTCTAGCCTGTGTCTAGCCTGTGCCTTGCTTGAGACAGGCATGTGCATAGCGTGTGCCTAACCAGTGTCTAGCCAGTGCCTAGCCTGTGCCTAGCCAGTGTCTAGCCTTTGTCTAGCCTGTGCATTGCCTGTGTCTAGCCTGTGCCTAGCCAGTGTATAGCCTCTGTCTAGCCTGTGTCTAGTTTGTCTCTAGCCGGTGTCCAGCCGGTGTCTAGCCTGTGCCTAGCCTGTGCCTAGCCTGTGACTGGCCTGTGCCTAGCTTGTGCCTAGCCTGTGCCTTGCCTGTGACTGGCATGTGCATAGCCTGTGCCTAGCCAGAGTCTAGCCTGTGTCTAGCCTGTGCCTTGCCTGAGACTGGCATGTGCATTGCGTGTGCTTAGCCAGTATCTAGCCAGTGCCTAGCCTGTGCCTAGCTAGTGTCTAGCCTTTGTCTAGCCTGTGTTTAGCCTGTGTCTAGCCTGTGCCTTGCCTGTGACTGGCATGTGCATAGCGTGTGCCTAGCCAGTGTCTAGCCTGTGTCTAGCCTGTGCCTTGCCTGAGACAGGCATGTGCATAGCGTGTGCCTAGCCAGTGTCTAGCCAGTGCCTAGCCTGTGCCTAGCCAGTGTCAAGCCTTTGTCTAGCCTGTGCATAGCCTGTGTCTAGCTTGTGCCTAGCCAGTGTATAGCCTCTGTCTAGCCTGTGTCTAGTCCGTGTCTAGCCGGTGTCTATCCGGTGTCTAGTTTGTGCCTAGCCTGTGCCTAGCCTGTGACTGGCCTGTGCCTAGTCTGTGACTAGCGTGTGCCTAGCCAGTGCCTAGCCTGTGCCTAGCCTGTGCCTAGCCTCTGCCTAGCCTGTACCTAGCCTATGCCTAGCCTGTGTCTAGCCTGTGTCTAGCTTGTGTCTAGCCTGTGTCTAGCCTTTGTCTAGCCTGTGTCTAGCCTGTGTCTAGCCTGTGTCTAGCCTGTGTCTAGCCTGTGTCTAGCCTGTGTCTAGCCTGTGTCTAGCCTGTGTCTAGCCTGTGTCTAGCCTGTGTCTAGCCTGTGTCTAGCCTGTGTCTAGCCTGTGTCTAGCCTGTGTCTAGCCTGTTTCTAGCGTGTGTCTAGCCTGTGTCTAGCCTGTTTCTAGCGTGTGTCTAGTCTGTGTCTAGCCTGTGTCTAGCTTGTGTCTAGCCTGTGTCTAGCCTGTGTCTAGCTTGTGTCTAGCCAGTGACTAGCCTGTGTCTAGCCTGTGCCTAGCCTGTGTCTAGCCTGTGTCTAGCCTGTGCCTTGCCTGTGACTGGCATGTTCATAGCCTGTGCCTAGCCAGTGTCTAGCCTGTGTCTAGCCTGTGCCTTGCCTGAGACTGGCATGTGCATAGCGTGTGCCTAGCCAGTGTCTAGCCAGTACCTAGTTTGTGCCTAGCCAGTGTCTAGCCTTTGTCTAGCCTGTGCCTTGCCTGTGGCTAGCCTGTGTCTAGCCTGTGTCTAACCTGTGCCCTGCCTGTGACTGGCATGTGCATAGCCTATGCCTAGCCAATGTCTAGCCTGTGTCTAGCCTGTGCCTTGCCTGAGACAGGCATGTGCATAGCGTGTGCCTAGGCAGTGACTAGCCAGTGCCTAGCCTGTGCCTAGCCAGTGTCTAGCCTTTGTCTAGCCTGTGTCTAGCCTGTGCCTAGCCAGTGTATAGCCTCTGTCTAGCCTGTGTCTAGTCAGTGTCTAGCCGGTGTCTAGCCGGTGTCTAGCCGGTGTCTAGCCTGTGCCTAGCCTGTGCCTAGCCTGTAACTGGCCTGTGCCTAGCCTGTGACTAGCTTGTGCCTAGCCAGTGCCTAGCCTGTGCCTAGCCTGTGCCTAGCCTGTGCCTAGCCTGTGCCTAGCCTGTGCCTAGCCTGTGCCTAGCCTGTGCCTAGCCTGTGCCTAGCCTGTGCCTAGCCTGTGCCTAGCCTGTGGCTAGCCTGTGGCTAGCCTGTGCCTTGCCTATGCCTAGCCTGTGTCTAGCCTGTGTCTAGCCTGTGTCCAGTTTGTGTCTAGCCTGTGTCAAGCCTGTGTCTAGCCTGTGTCCAGCCTGTGTCTAGCCTGTGTCTAGCCTGTGTCTAGCCTGTGTCTAGCCTGTGTCTAGCCTTTGTCTAGCCTGTGCCTAGCCTGTGTCTAGCCTGTGTCTAGCCTGTGTCTAGCTTGTGTCTAGCCTGTGTCTAGCCTGTTTCTAGCCTGTGTCTAGCCTGAGCTTAGCCAGTGTCTAGTCTGTGCCAAGCCAGTGTCTAGCCTGTGCCTATCCAGTGTCTAGCCTGTGTCTAGCCTGTGCCTTGCCTGTGACTGGCATGTGCATAGCCTGTGCCTAGCCAGTGTCTAGCCTGTGTCTAGCCTGTGCCTTGCCTGTGTCTGGCATGTGCATAGCCTGTGCCTAGCCAGTGTCTAGCCTGTGTCTAGCCTGTGCCTTGCCTGAGACTGTCATGTGCATAGCGTGTGCCTGTCGAGTGTCTAGCCAGTGCCTAGCCTATGCCTAGCCTATGCCTAGCCTGTGCCTAGCCTGTGTCTAGCCTGTGTCTAGCCTGTGCCTTGCCTGAGACTGGCATGTGCATAGCCTGTGCCTAGCCAGTGTTTAGCCTGTGTCTAGCCTGTGCCTTGCCTGAGACAGGCATGTGCATAGCGTGTGCCTAGGCAGTGTCCAGCCAGTGCCTAGCCTGTGCCTAGCCAGTGTCTAGCCTTTGTCTAGCCTGTGCATAGCCTGTGTCTAGCCTGTGGCTAGCCTGTGGCTAGCCTGTGCCTAGCCTATGCCTAGCCTGTGTCTAGCCTGTGTCTAGCCTGTGTCCAGCCTGTGTCTAGCCTGTGTCAAGCCTGTGTCTAGCCTGTGTCCAGCCTGTGTCTAGCCTGTGTCTAGCCTTTGTCTAGCCTGTGCCTAGCCTGTGTCTAGCCTGTGCCTAGCCTGTGGCTAGCCTGTGACTGGCCTTTGCCTAGCCTGTGACTAGCTTGTGCCTAGCCAGTGCCTAGCCAGTGCCTAGCCAGTGCCTAGCCAGTGCCTAGCCAGTGCCTAGCCAGTGCCTAGCCTGTGCCTAGCCAGTGCCTAGCCAGTGCCTAGCCTGTGCCTAGCCTGTGCCTAGCCTGTGTGCTAGCCTGTGTCTAGCCTGTGTCTAGCCTGTGTCTAGCCTGTGTCTAGCCTGTGTCTAGCCTGTGTCTAGCCTGTGTCTAGCCTGTGTCTAGCCTGTGTCTAGCCTGTGTCTAGCCTGTGTCCAGCCTT
>JAEIFO010000671.1:0-29905 GCA_018903695.1 Zaprionus gabonicus | reverse complement strand
TGCCTCGCCTGAGACTGGCATGTGCATAGCGTGTGCCTAGCCAGTGTCTAGCCAGTGCCTAGCCTGTGCCTAGCCTGTGTCAAGCCTTTGTCTAGCCAGAGTCTAGCCTGTGCCTAGCCAGTGTATAGCCTCTGTCTAGCCTGCGTCTAGTCTGTGTCTTGACGGTGTGTAGCCGGTGTCTAGCCAGTGTCTAGACTGTGCTTAGCCTGTGCCTAGCCTGTGCCTAGCCTGTGCCTAGCCTGTGCCTAGCCTGTGCCTAGCCTTTGCCTAGCCAGTGCCTAGCCAGTGCCTAGCCAGTGCCTAGCCAGTGCCTAGCCAGTGCCTAGCCAGTGCCTAGCCAGTGCCTAGCCAGTGCCTAGCCAGTGCCTAGCCAGTGCCTAGCCAGTGCCTAGCCTGTTTCTAGCCTGTCTCTAGCCTGTGCCTTGCCTGAGACAGGCATGTGCATAGCGTTTGCCTTGCCAGTGTCTAGCCAGTGCCTAGCCTGTGCCTAGCCAGTGTCTAGCCTGTGCATAGCCTGTGTCTAGCCTGTGCCTAGGCAGTGTCTAGCCTGTGTCTAGCCTGTGCCTGGCCTGTTCCTAGCCTGTGCCTAGCTTGTGCCTAGCCTGTGCCTAGCCTATGCCTAGCCTGTGCCTAGCCTGTGCCTAGCCTGTGCCTAGCCTGTGCCTAGCCTGTGCCTAGCCTGTGCCTAGCCTGTGCCTAGCCTGTGCCTAGCCTGTGCCTAGCCTGTGCCTAGCCTGTGCCTAGCCTGTGCCTAGCCTGTGCCTAGCCTGTTTCTAGCCTGTCTCTAGCCTGTGCCTTGCCTGAGACAGGCATGTGCATAGCGTTTGCCTTGCCAGTGTCTAGCCAGTGCCTAGCCTGTGCCTAGCCAGTGTCTAGCCTGTGCATAGCCTGTGTCTAGCCTGTGCCTAGCCAGTTTCTAGCCTGTGTCTAGCCTGTGCTTAGCCAGTGTCTAGTCTGTGCCAAGCCAGTGTCTAGCCTGTGCCTAGGCAGTGTCTAGCCTGTGTCTAGCCTGTGACTGGCCTGTGACTGGCATATGCATAGCCTGTGCCTAGCCAGTGTCTAGCCTGTGTCTAGCCTGTGCCTTGCCTAGCCTATGCCTAGCCTGTGTCTAGCCTGTGTCTAGCCTGTGTCTAGCCAGTGCCTAGCCTGTGCCTAGCCAGTGTCTAGCCTGTGTCTAGCCTGTGCCTTGCCTGTGACTGGCATGTGCATAGCCTGTGCTAACCTGTGCCTAGCCTCTGTCTAGCCTATGTCTAGCCTGTGTCTAGCCTGTGTCTAGCCTGTATCTAGCCTCTGTCTAGCCTGTGTCTAGCCTGTGTCTTGCCTGTGTCTAGCCTGTGTCTAGCCTGTGTCTAGCCTGTGTCTAGCCTGTGTCTAGCCTGTGTCTAGCCTGTGTCTAGCCTGTGTCTAGCCTGTGTCCAGCCTGTGTATAGCCTGTGTCTAGCCTGTGTCTAGCCTGTGTCTAGCCTGTGTCTAGCCAGTGCCTAGCCTGAGCCTAGCCAGTGTCTAGCCTTTGTCTAGCCTGTGCCTAGCCAGTGTCTAGCCTGTGCCTAGCCAGTGTCTAGCCTGTGCCTAGCTAGTGTCTAGCCTGTGCCCAGCCAGTGTCTAGCCTGTGTCTAGACTGTGCCTAGCCAGTTTCTAGCCTGTGTCCAGCCTGTGCTTAGCCAGTGTCTAGTCTGTGCCAAGCCAGTGTCTAGCCTGTGCCTAGCCAGTGTCTAGCCTGTGTCTAGCCAGTGCCTAGCCTGAAACAAGCATGTGCATAGCGTGTGCCTAGCCAGTGTCTAGCCAGTGCCTAGCCTGTGCCTAGCCTGTGTCAAGCCTTTGTCTAGCCAGAGTCTAGCCTGTGCCTAGCCAGTGTATAGCCTCTGTCTAGCATGTGTCTAGTCCGTGTCTTGACGGTGTCTAGCCGGTGGCTAGTCGGTGTCTAGCCTGTGCCTGGCCTGTGCCTAGCCTGTGCCTAGCTTGTGCCTAGCTTGTGCCTAGCCTGTGCCTAGCCTGTGCCTAGCCTGTGCCTAGCCAGTGCCTAGCGTGTGCCTAGCCTGTGCCTAGCCTGTTCCTAGCCTGTGCCTAGCCTGTGCCTAGCCTGTGCCTAGCCTGTGCCTAGCCTGTGCCTAGCCTGTGCCTAGCCTGTGCCTAGCCTGTGCCTAGCCTGTGCCTAGCCTGTGCCTAGCCTGTGCCTAGCCTATGCCTAGCCTGTGTCTAGCCTGTGTCTAGCCTGTGTCTAGCCTTCGTCTAGCCTGTGTCTAGCCTGTGTCTATCCTGTGTCTAGCCTGTGTCTATCCTGTGTCTAGCCTGTGCCTAGCCAGTGTCTAGCCTGTGCCTAGCCTGTGCCTAGCCAGTGTCTAGCCTGTGCCTAGCCAGTGTCTAGCCTGTGTCTAGCCTGTGTCTAGCCAGTGCCTAGCCTGAGCCTAGCCAGTGTCTAGCCTTTGTCTGGCCTGTGTCTAGCCTGTGCTTAGCCAGTGTCTAGTCTGTGCCTAGCCAGTGTCTAGCCTGTTCCCAGCCAGTGTCTAGCCTGTGTCTAGCCTGTGTCTAGCCTGTGTCTAGACTGTGTCTAGCCTGTGTCTAGCCTGTGTCTAGCCTGTGTCTAGCCTGTGTCTAGTCTGTCTAGCCTGTGTCTAGCCTGTGTCTATCCTGTGTCTAGCCTGTGTCTATCATGTGTCTGTCCTGTGTCTAGCCTGTGCTTAGCCAGTGTCTAGTCTGTGCCAAGCCAGTGTCTAGCCTGTGCCTAGCCAGTGTCTAGCCTGTGTCTAGCCTGTGCCTGGCCTGTGACTGGCATGTGTATAGCCTGTGCCTAGCCTCTGCCTAGCCTGTACCTAGCCAGTGCCTAGCCTGTACCTAGCCAGTACCTAGCCTGTACCTAGCCAATGTATAGCCTGTACCTAGCCAATGTATAGCCTGTGCCTAGCCTGTGTCTAGCCTGTGCCTAGCCAGTGTCTAGCCTGTGCCTAGCCATAGTCTAGCCTGTGCCCAGCCAGTGTCTTGCCTGTGTCTGGCCTGTGCCTTGCCTGTGACTGGCATATGCATAGCCTGTGCCTAGCCAGTGTCTAGCCTGTGTCTAGCCTGTGCCTCGCCTGAGACTGGCATGTGCATAGCGTGTGCCTAGCCAGTGTCTAGCCAGTGCCTAGCCTGTGCCTAGCCTGTGTCAAGCCTTTGTCTAGCCAGAGTCTAGCCTGTGCCTAGCCAGTGTATAGCCTCTGTCTAGCCTGCGTCTAGTCTGTGTCTTGACGGTGTGTAGCCGGTGTCTAGCCAGTGTCTAGACTGTGCTTAGCCTGTGCCTAGCCTGTGCCTAGCCTGTGCCTAGCCAGTGCCTAGCCTGTGCCTAGCCAGTGCCTAGCCAGTGCCTAGCCAGTGCCTAGCCAGTGCCTAGCCAGTGCCTAGCCAGTGCCTAGCCAGTGCCTAGCCAGTGCCTAGCCAGTGCCTAGCCAGTGCCTAGCCAGTGCCTAGCCAGTGCCTAGCCAGTGCCTAGCCAGTGCCTAGCCAGTGCCTAGCCAGTGCCTAGCCAGTGCCTAGCCAGTGCCTAGCCAGTGCCTAGCCAGTGCCTAGCCAGTGCCTAGCCAGTGCCTAGCCAGTGCCTAGCCAGTGCCTAGCCAGTGCCTAGCCAGTGCCTAGCCAGTGCCTAGCCAGTGCCTAGCCAGTGCCTAGCCAGTGCCTAGCCAGTGCCTAGCCAGTGCCTAGCCAGTGCCTAGCCAGTGCCTAGCCTGTGCCTAGCCAGTGCCTAGCCAGTGCCTAGCCAGTGCCTAGCCAGTGCCTAGCCAGTGCCTAGCCAGTGCCTAGCCAGTGCCTAGCCAGTGCCTAGCCAGTGCCTAGCCAGTGCCTAGCCAGTGCCTAGCCAGTGCCTAGCCAGTGCCTAGCCAGTGCCTAGCCAGTGCCTAGCCAGTGCCTAGCCAGTGCCTAGCCAGTGCCTAGCCAGTGCCTAGCCAGTGCCTAGCCAGTGCCTAGCCAGTGCCTAGCCAGTGCCTAGCCAGTGCCTAGCCAGTGCCTAGCCAGTGCCTAGCCAGTGCCTAGCCAGTGCCTAGCCAGTGCCTAGCCAGTGCCTAGCCTGTGCCTAGCCAGTGTCTAGCCTGTGCCTAGCCTGTGCCTAGCCTGTGCCTAGCCTGTGCCTAGCCTGTGCCTAGCCTGTGCCTAGCCTGTGCCCAGCCTGTGTCTAGCCTCTGTCTAGCCTGTGTATGGCCTCTGTCTAGCCTATGTCTAGCCTGTGTCTAGCCTGCGTCTAGCCTGTGTCTAGCCTGTGTCTAGCCTGTGTCTAGCCTGTGTCTAGCCTGTGTCTAGCCTGTATCTAGCCTGTATCTAGCCTGTGTCTAGCCTGTGTCTAGCCTGTGTCTAGCCTGTGTCTAGCCTGTGTCTAGCCTGTGTCTAGCCTGTGTCTAGCCTGTGTCTAGCCTGTGTCTAGCCTGTGTCTAGCCTGTGTCTAGCCTGTGTCTAGCCTGTGTCTAGCCTGTGTCTAGCCTGTGTCTAGCCTGTGTCTAGCCTGTGTCTAGCCTGTGTCTAGCCTGTGTCTAGCCTGTGTCTAGCCTGTGTCTAGCCTGTGTCTAGCCTGTGTCTAGCCTGTGTCTAGCCTGTGTCTAGCCTGTGTCTAGCCTGTGTCTAGCCTGTGTCTAGCCTGTGTCTAGCCTGTGTCTAGCCTGTGTCTAGCCTGTGTCTAGCCTGTGTCTAGCCTGTGTCTAGCCTGTGTCTAGCCTGTGTCTAGCCTGTGTCTAGCCTGTGTCTAGCCTGTGTCCAGCCTGTGTATTGCCTGTGTCTAGCCTGTGTCTAGCCTGTGTCTAGCCTGTGTCTAGCCTGTGTCTAGCCAGTGCCTAGCCTGTGCCTAGCCAGTGTCTAGCCTTTGTCTAGCCTGTGCATAGCCAGAGTCTAACCTGTGCCTAGCCAGTGTATAGCCTCTGTCTAGCCTGTGTCTTGTCTGTGTCTAGACGGTGTCTAGCCAGTGCCCAGCCTGTACCTAGCCAGTACCTAGCCTGTGCCTAGCCAGTGTCTAGCCTGTGTCTAGCCTGTGCCTTGCCTGTGACTGGCATGTGCATAGCCTGTGCCTAGCCAGTGTCTAGCCTGTGTCTAGCCTGTGCCTTGCCTGAGACTGGCATGAGCATAGCGTGTGCCTAGCCAGTGTCTAGCCAGTGCCTAGCCTGTGCCTAGCCAGTGTCTAGCCTTTTTCTAGCCTGTGCATAGCCAGAGTCTAGCCTGTGCCTAGCCAGTGTACAGCCTCTGTCTAGCCTTGACGGTGTCTAGCCGGTGTCTAGCCAGTGTCTAGCCTGTGCTTAGCATGTGCCTAGCCTGTGCCTAGCCTGTGCCTAGCCTGTGCCTAGCCTTTGCCTAGCCAGTACCTAGCCAGTGTCTAGCCTGTTCCCAGCCAGTGTCTAGCCTGTGTCTAGCCTGTGTCTAGCCTGTGTCTAGCCTGTGCCAAGCCTGTGCCTAGCCTGTGTCTAGCCTGTGTCTAGTCTGTCTAGCCTGTGTCTAGCCTGTGTCTATCCTGTGCCTAGCCTGTGCCTAGCCTGTGTCTAGCCTGTGTCTAGTCTGTCTAGCCTGTGTCTAGCCTGTGTCTATCCTGTGTCTTGCCTGTGTCTAGCATGTGTCTAGCCTGTGTCTAGCCTGTGCTCAGCCAGTGTCTAGTCTGTGCCAAGCCAGTGTCTAGCCTGTGCCTAGCCAGTGTCTAGCCTATGTCTAGCCTGTGCCTGGCCTGTGACTGGCATGTGTATAGCCTGTGCCTAGCCTCTGCCTAACCTGTACCTAGCCAGTGCCTAGCCTGTACCTAGCCATTACCTAGCCAATGTATAGCCTGTACCTAGCCAATGTATAGCCTGTGCCTAGACAGTGTCTAGCCTGTGCCTAGCCAGTGTCTAGCCTGTGCCTAGCCATAGTCTAGCCTGTGCCCAGCCAGTGTCTAGCCTGTGTCTGGCCTGTGCCTTGCCTGTGACTGGCATGTGCATAGCCTGTTCCTAGCCAGTGTCTAGCCTATGTCTAGCCAGTGCCTCGCCTGAGTATGGCATGTGCGTAGCGTGTGCCTAGCCAGTGTCTAGCCAGTGCCTAGCCTGTGCCTAGCCTGTGTCAAGCCTTTGTCTATCCAGAGTCTAGCCTGTGCCTAGCCAGTGTATAGCCTCTGTCTAGCCTGTGTCTAGTCTGTATCTTGACGGTGTCAAGTCGGTGTCTAGCCTGTGTTTAGCCTGTGTCTAGCCTGTGTCTAGCCTGTGTCTAGCCTGTGTCTAGCCTGTGTCTAGAATGTGTCTAGCCTGTGTCTAGCCTGGGTCTAGCCTGGGTCTAGAATGTGTCTAGCCTGTGTCTAGACTGTGTCTAGCCTGTGTCTAGACTGTGTCTAGCCTGTGTCTAGCCTGTGTCTAGCATGTGTCTAGCCTGTGTCTAGCATGTGTCTAGCCAGTGTCTAGCCTGTGTCTAGCCTGTGCCTGGCCTGTGACTGGCATGTGCATAGCCTGTGCCTAGCCTCTGCCTAGCCTGTGCCTAGCCTGTGCCTAGCCTGTGCCTAGCCTGTACCCAGCCTGTGCCTAGCCTGTGCCTAGCCTGTGCCTAGCCTGTGCCTAGCCTGTGCCTAGCCTGTGCCTAGCCTGTGCCTAGCCTGTTCCTAGCCTGTGCCTAGCCTGTGACTAGCCTGTGCCTAGCCTGTGCCTAGCTTGTGCCTAGCCTGTTCCTAGCCTGTGCCTAGCTTGTGCCTAGCTTGTGCCTAGCCTGTGCCTAGCCTGTGCCTAGCCTGTGCCTAGCCTGTGCCTAGCCTGTGCCTAGCCTGTGCCTAGCCTGTGCCTAGCGTGTGCCTAGCCTGTGCCTAGCCTGTGCCTAGCCTGTGCCTAGCCTGTGCCTAGCCTGTGCCTAGCCTGTGTCTAGCCTATGTCTAGCCTGTGTCTAGCCTGTGTATAGCCTCTGTCTAGCCTGTGTCTAGCCTGTTTCTAGCCTGTGTCTAGCCTGTGTCTAGACTGTGTCTAGCCTGTGTCTAGCCTGTGTCTAGCCTGTGTCTAGCCTGTGTCTAGCCTGTGTCTAGTCTGTCTAGCCTGTGTCTAGCCTGTGTCTATCCTGTGTCTAGCCTGTGTCTGTCTTGTGTCTAGCCTGTGTCTAGCCTGTGCTTAGCCAGTGTCTAGTCTGTTCCAAGCCAGTGTCTAGCCTGTGTCTAGCCTGTGCCTGGCCTGTGACTGGCATGTGTATAGCCTGTGCCTAGCCTGTACCTAGCCAATGTATAGCCTGTACCTAGCCAATGTATAGCCTGTGCCAAGCCAGTGTCTAGCCTGTGCCTTGCCAGTGTCTAGCCTGTGTATAGCCATAGTCTAGCCTGTGCCCAGCCAGTGTCTAGCCTGTGTCTGGCCTGTGCCTTGCCTGTGACTGGCATATGCATAGCCTGTGCCTAGCCAGTGTCTAGCCTGTGTCTAGCCTGTGCCTCGCCTGAGACTGGCATGTGCATAGCGTGTGCCCAGCCAGTGTCTAGCCAATGCCTAGCCTGTGTCTAGCCTGTGTCTAGCCTGTGTCTAGCCTGTGTCTAGCCTGTGTCTAGCCTGTGTCTAGAATGTGTCTAGCCTGTGTCTAGCCTGGGTCTAGCCTGGGTCTAGCCTGGGTCTAGCCTGTGTCTAGCCTGTGTCTAGACTGTGTCTAGCCTGTGTCTAGACTGTGTCTAGCCTGTGTCTAGCCTGTGTCTAGCATGTGTCTAGCCTGTGTCTAGCCTGGGTCTAGCCTGGGTCTAGCCTGTGTCTAGCCTGTGTCTAGACTGTGTCTAGCCTGTGTCTAGACTGTGTCTAGCCTGTGTCTAGCCTGTGTCTAGCATGTGTCTAGCCTGTGTCTAGCATGTGTCTAGCCAGTGTCTAGCCTGTGTCTAGCCTGTGCCTGGCCTGTGACTGGCATGTGCATAGCCTGTGTCTAGCCTGTGTCTAGCCTGTGTCTAGCCTGTGTCCAGCCTGTGTATGGCCTGTGTCTAGCCTGTGTCTAGCCTGTGTCTAGCCTGTGTCTAGCCTGTGTCAAGCCTGTGTCTAGCCTGTGTATAGCCTGTGTCTAGCCTTTGTCTAGCCTGTGCATAGCCAGAGTCTAGCCTGCGCCTAGCCAGTGTATAGCCTCTGTCTAGCCTGTGTCTTGTCTGTGTCTTGACGGTGTCTAGCCTGTGCTTAGCCTGTGCCAAGCCTGTGCCTAGCCTTTGCCTAGCCTGTGCCTAGCCAGTGTCTAGCCTGTGCCTAGCCTGTGCCTAGCCTGTGCCTAGCTTGTGCCTAGCCTGTGCCTAGCCTGTGCCTAGCTTGTGCCTAGCCTGTGCCTAGCCTGTGCCTAGCCTCTGCCTAGCCTGTGCCTGTGCCTAGCCTGTGCCTAGCCTGTGCCTAGCCTGTGCCTAGCCTGTGCCTAGCCTGTGCCTAGCCTGTGCCTAGCATGTGCCTAGCCTGTTCCTAGCCTGTATCTAGCCTGTGTCTAGCCTGTGTATAGCCTGTGTCTAGCCTATGTCTAGCCTGTGTCTAGCCTGTATCTAGCTTGTGTCTAGCCTGTGTATAGCCTGTGTCTAGCCTGTGTCTAGCCTGTGTCTAGCCTGTGTCTAGCATGTGTCTAGCCAGTGTCTAGCCTGTGTCTAGCCTGTGCCTGGCCTGTTACTGGCATGTGCATAGCCTGTGCCTAGCCTCTGCCTAGCCTGTGCCTAGCCTGTGCCTAGCCTGTGCCTAGCCTGTGCCTAGCCTGTTCCTAGCCTGTGCCTTGCCTGTGACTGGCATGTGCATAGCCTGTGCTAACCTGTGCCTAGCCTCTGTCTAGCCTATGTCTAGCCTGTGTCTAGCCTGTGTCTAGCCTGTGCCTGGCCTGTTCCTAGCCTGTGCCTAGCTTGTGCCTAGCCTGTGCCTAGCCTATGCCTAGCCTGTGCCTAGCCTGTGCCTAGCCTGTGCCTAGCCTGTGCCTAGCCTGTGCCTAGCCTGTGCCTAGCCTGTGCCTAGCCTGTGCCTAGCCTGTGCCTAGCCTGTGCCTAGCCTGTGCCTAGCCTGTTTCTAGCCTGTCTCTAGCCTGTGCCTTGCCTGAGACAGGAATGTGCATAGCGTTTGCCTTGCCAGTGTCTAGCCAGTGCCTAGCCTGTGCCTAGCCATGTCTAGCCTGTGCATAGCCTGTGTCTAGCCTGTGCCTAGCCAGTTTCTAGCCTGTGTCTAGCCTGTGCTTAGCCAGTGTCTAGTCTGTGCCAAGCCAGTGTCTAGCCTGTGCCTAGGCAGTGTCTAGCCTGTGTCTAGCCTGTGACTGGCCTGTGACTGGCATATGCATAGCCTGTGCCTAGCCAGTGTCTAGCCTGTGTCTAGCCTGTGCCTTGCCTAGCCTATGCCTAGCCTGTGTCTAGCCTGTGCCTTGCCTGTGACTGGCATGTGCATAGCCTGTGCTAACCTGTGCCTAGCCTCTGTCTAGCCTAAGTCTAGCCTGTGTCTAGCCTGTGTATAGCCTCTGTCTAGCCTATGTCTAGCCTGTGTCTAGCCTGTGTCTAGCCTGTATCTAGCCTCTGTCTAGCCTGTGTCTAGCCTGTGTCTTGCCTGTGTCTAGCCTGTGTCTAGCCTGTGTCTAGCCTGTGTCTAGCCTGTGACTAGCCTGTGTCTAGCCTGTGTCCAGCCTGTGTATAGCCTGTGTCTAGCCTGTGTCTAGCCTGTGTCTAGCCTGTGTCTAGCCTGTGTCTAGCCAGTGCCTAGCCTGAGCCTAGCCAGTGTCTAGCCTTTGCCTAGCCTGTGCCTAGCCAGTGTCTAGCCTGTGCCTAGCCAGTGTCTAGCCTGTGCCTAGCTAGTGTCTAGCCTGTGCCCAGCCAGTGTCTAGCCTGTGTCTAGCCTGTGCCTAGCCAGTTTCTAGCCTGTGACTAGCCTGTGCTTAGCCAGTGTCTAGTCTGTGCCAAGCCAGTGTCTAGCCTGTGCCTAGCCAGTGTCTAGCCTGTGTCTAGCCAGTGCCTAGCCTGAGACAAGCATGTGCATAGCGTGTGCCTAGCCAGTGTCTAGCCAGAGTCTAGCCTGTGCCTAGCCAGTGTGTAGCTTCTGTCTAGCATGTGTCTAGTCCGTGTCTTGACGGTGTCTAGCCGGTGGCTAGTCGGTGTCTAGCCTGTGCCTGGCCTGTGCCTAGCCTTTGTCTAACCTGTGCCTAGCCAGTGTCTAGCCTGTGCCTAGCCAGTGTCTAGCCTGTGCCTAGCTAGTGTCTAGCCTGTGCCCAGCCAGTGTCTAGCCTGTGTCTAGCCTGTGCCTAGCCAGTTTCTAGCCTGTGTCTAGCCTGTGCTTAGCCAGTGTCTAGTCTGTGCCAAGCCAGTGTCTAGCCTGTGCCTAGCCAGTGTCTAGCCTGTGTCTAGCCAGTGCCTAGCCTGAGACAAGCATGTGCATAGCGTGTGCCTAGCCAGTGTCTAGCCAGAGTCTAGCCTGTGCCTAGCCAGTGTGTAGCCTCTGTCTAGCATGTGTCTAGTCCGTGTCTTGACGGTGTCTAGCCGGTGGCTAGTCGGTGTCTAGCCTGTGCCTGGCCTGTGCCTAGCCTGTGCCTAGCTTGTGCCTAGCTTGTGCCTAGCCTGTGCCTAGCCTGTGCCTAGCCTGTGCCTAGCGTGTGCCTAGCCTGTGCCTAGCGTGTGCCTAGCCTGTGCCTAGCCTGTTCCTAGCCTGTGCCTAGCCTGTGCCTAGCCTGTGCCTAGCCTGTGCCTAGCCTGTGCCTAGCCTGTGCCTAGCCTGTGCCTAGCCTATGCCTAGCCTGTGTCTAGCCTGTGTCTAGCCTGTGTCTAGCCTTCGTCTAGCCTGTGTCTAGCCTGTGTCTATCCTGTGTCTAGCCTGTGTCTATCCTGTGTCTAGCCTGTGCCTAGCCAGTGTCTAGCCTGTGCCTAGCCTGTGCCTAGCCAGTGTCTAGCCTGTGCCTAGCCAGTGTCTAGCCTGTGCCCAGCCAGTGTCTAGCCTGTGTCTAGCCTGTGCCTAGCCAGTTTCTAGCCTGTGTCTAGCCTGTGTCTAGCCTGTGCTTAGCCAGTGTCTAGTCTGTGCCTAGCCAGTGTCTAGCCTGTTCCCAGCCAGTGTCTAGCCTGTGTCTAGCATGTGTCTAGCCTGTGTCTAGACTGTGTCTAGCCTGTGTCTAGCCTGTGCTTAGCCAGTGTCTAGTCTGTGCCAAGCCAGTGTCTAGCCTGTGCCTAGCCAGTGTCTAGCCTGTGTCTAGCCTGTGCCTGGCCTGTGACTGGCATGTGTATAGCCTGTGCCTAGCCTCTGCCTAGCCTGTACCTAGCCAGTGCCTAGCCTGTACCTAGCCAGTACCTAGCCTGTACCTAGCCAATGTATAGCCTGTACCTAGCCAATGTATAGCCTGTGCCTAGCCAGTGTCTAGCCTGTGCCTAGCCAGTGTCTAGCCTGTGCCTAGCCATAGTCTAGCCTGTGCCCAGCCAGTGTCTAGCCTGTGTCTGGCCTGTGCCTTGCCTGTGACTGGCATATGCATAGCCTGTGCCTAGCCAGTGTCTAGCCTGTGTCTAGCCTGTGCCTGGCCTGTGACTGGCATGTGTATAGCCTGTGCCTAGCCTCTGCCTAGCCTGTACCTAGCCAGTGCCTAGCCTGTACCTAGCCAGTACCTAGCCTGTACCTAGCCAATGTATAGCCTGTACCTAGCCAATGTATAGCCTGTACCTAGCCAATGTATAGCCTGTACCTAGCCAATGTATAGCCTGTGCCTAGCCAGTGTCTAGCCTGTGCCTAGCCAGTGTCTAGCCTGTGCCTAGCCATAGTCTAGCCTGTGCCCAGCCAGTGTCTAGCCTGTGTCTGGCCTGTGCCTTGCCTGTGACTGGCATATGCATAGCCTGTGCCTAGCCAGTGTCTAGCCTGTGTCTAGCCTGTGCCTCGCCTGAGACTGGCATGTGCATAGCGTGTGCCTAGCCAGTGTCTAGCCAGTGCCTAGCCTGTGCCTAGCCTGTGTCAAGCCTTTGTCTAGCCTCTGTCTAGCCTGTGTCTAGTCTGTGTCTTGACGGTGTCTAGCCGGTGTCTAGCCAGTGTCTAGCCTGTGCTTAGCCTGTGCTTAGCCTGTGCCTAGCCTGTGCCTAGCCTGTGCCTAGCCTGTGCCTAGCCTTTGCCTAGCCAGTGCCTAGCCAGTGCCTAGCCAGTGCCTAGCCAGTGCCTAGCCAGTGCCTAGCCTGTGCCTAGCCTGTGCCTAGCCTGTGCCTAGCCTGTGCCTAGCCTGTGCCTAGCCTGTGCCTAGCCTGTGCCTAGCCTGTGCCTAGCCTGTGCCCAGCCTGTGCCTAGCCTGTGCCTAGCCTGTGCCTAGCCTGTGCCTAGCCTGTGCCCAGCCTGTGTCTAGCCTGTAACTAGCCTGTGTCTAGCCTGTGTCTAGCCTGTGTCTAGCCTGTGTCTAGCCTGTGTCTAGCCTGTGTCTAGCCTGTGTCTAGCCTGTGTCTAGCCTGTGTCTAGCCTGTGTCTAGCCTGTGTCTAGCCTGTGTCTAGCCTGTGCTTAGCCTGTGCCAAGCCTGTGCCTAGCCTTTGCCTAGCCTGTGCCTAGCCAGTGCCTAGCCTGTGCCTAGCCTGTGCCTAGCCTGTGCCTAGCTTGTGCCTAGCCTGTGCCTAGCCTGTGCCTAGCTTGTGCCTAGCCTGTGCCTAGCCTGTGCCTAGCCTGTGCCTAGCCTGTGCCTAGCCTGTGCCTAGCCTGTGCCTAGCCTGTGCCTAGCCTGTGCCTAGCATGTGCCTAGCCTGCTCCTAGCCTGTGTCTAGCCTGTGTCTAGCCTGTGTATAGCCTGTGTCTAGCCTATGTCTAGCCTGTGTCTAGCCTGTATCTAGCTTGTGTCTAGCCTGTGTCTAGCCTGTGTCTAGCCTGTGTCTAGCCTGTGTCTAGCCTGTGTCTAGCCTGTGTCTAGCCTGTGTCTAACCTGTGTCTAGCCTGTGTCTAGCCTGTGTCTAGCATGTGTCTAGCCTGTGTCTAGCCTGTGTTTAGCCTGTGTCTAGCCTTTGTCTAGCCTGTGTCTAGCCTGTGTCTAGCCAGTGCCTAGCCAGTGCCTAGCCTGTGCCTAGCCAGTGTCTAGCCTTTGTCTAGCCTGTGCATAGCCAGAGTCTAGCCTGTGCCTAGCCAGTGTATAGCCTGTGCCTAGCCAGTTTCTAGCCAGTTTCTAGCCTGTGTCTAGCCTGTGCTTAGCCAGTGTCTAGTCTGTGCCAAGCCAGTGTCTAGCCTGTGCCTAGGCAGTGTCTAGCCTGTTTCTAGCCTGTGCCTGGCCTGTTCCTAGCCTGTGCCTAGCTTGTGCCTAGCCTGTGCCTAGCCTATGCCTAGCCTGTGCCTAGCCTATGCCTAGCCTGTGCCTAGCCTGTGCCTAGCCTGTGCCTAGCCTGTGCCTAGCCTGTGCCTAGCCTGTGCCTAGCCTGTGCCTAGCCTGTGCCTAGCCTGTGCCTAGCCTGTGCCTAGCCTGTGCCTAGCCTGTGCCTAGCCTGTGCCTAGCCTGTGCCTAGCCTGTGCCTAGCCTGTGCCTAGCCTGTGCCTAGCCTGTGCCTAGCCTGTTTCTAGCCTGTCTCTAGCCTGTGCCTTGCCTGAGACAGGCATGTGCATAGCGTTTGCCTTGCCAGTGTCTAGCCAGTGCTTAGCCTGTGCCTAGCCAGTGTCTAGCCTGTGCATAGCCTGTGTCTAGCCTGTGCCTAGCCAGTTTCTAGCCTGTGTCTAGCCTGTGCTTAGCCAGTGTCTAGTCTGTGCCAAGCCAGTGTCTAGCCTGTGCCTAGGCAGTGTCTAGCCTGTGTCTAGCCTGTGACTGGCCTGTGACTGGCATATGCATAGCCTGTGCCTAGCCAGTGTCTAGCCTGTGTCTAGCCTGTGCCTTGCCTAGCCTATGCCTAGCCTGTGTCTAGCCTGTGTCTAGCCTGTGTCTAGCCAGTGCCTAGCCTGTGCCTAGCCAGTGTCTAGCCTGTGTCTAGCCTGTGCCTTGCCTGTGACTGGCATGTGCATAGCCTGTGCTAACCTGTGCCTAGCCTCTGTCTAGCCTCTGTCTAGCCTGTGTCTAGCCTGTGTCTTGCCTGTGTCTTGCCTGTGTCTAGCCTGTGTCTAGCCTGTGTCTAGCCTGTGTCTAGCCTGTGTCTAGCCTGTGTCTAGCCTGTGTCTAGCCTGTGTCCAGCCTGTGTATAGCCTGAGTCTAGCCTGTGTCTAGCCTGTGTCTAGCCTGTGTCTAGCCTGTGTCTAGCCTGTGTCTAGCCAGTGCCTAGCCTGAGCCTAGCCAGTGTCTAGCCTTTGTCTAGCCTGTGCCTAGCCAGTGTCTAGCCTGTGCCTAGCCAGTGTCTAGCCTGTGCCTAGCTAGTGTCTAGCCTGTGCCCAGCCAGTGTCTAGCCTGTGTCTAGCCTGTGCCTAGCCAGTTTCTAGCCTGTGTCTAGCCTGTGCTTAGCCAGTGTCTAGTCTGTGCCAAGCCAGTGTCTAGCCTGTGCCTAGCCAGTGTCTAGCCTGTGTCTAGCCAGTGCCTAGCCTGAGACAAGCATGTGCATAGCGTGTGCCTAGCCAGTGTCTAGCCAGAGTCTAGCCTGTGCCTAGCCAGTGTGTAGCCTCTGTCTAGCATGTGTCTAGTCCGTGTCTTGACGGTGTCTAGCCGGTGGCTAGTCGGTGTCTAGCCTGTGCCTGGCCTGTGCCTAGCCTGTGCCTAGCTTGTGCCTAGCTTGTGCCTAGCCTGTGCCTAGCCTGTGCCTAGCCTGTGCCTAGCGTGTGCCTAGCCTGTGCCTAGCCTGTGCCTAGCCTGTGCCTAGCCTGTGCCTAGCCTGTGCCTAGCCTATGCCTAGCCTGTGTCTAGCCTGTGTCTAGCCTGTGTCTAGCCTTCGTCTAGCCTGTGTCTAGCCTGTGTCTATCCTGTGTCTAGCCTGTGTCTAGCCTTTGTCTAGCCTGTGTCTAGCCTGTGTCTAGCCAGTGCCTAGCCAGTGCCTAGCCTGTGCCTAGCCAGTGTCTAGCCTTTGTCTAGCCTGTGCATAGCCAGAGTCTAGCCTGTGCCTAGCCAGTGTATAGCCTGTGCCTAGCCAGTTTCTAGCCAGTTTCTAGCCTGTGTCTAGCCTGTGCTTAGCCAGTGTCTAGTCTGTGCCAAGCCAGTGTCTAGCCTGTGCCTAGGCAGTGTCTAGCCTGTTTCTGTTCCTAGCCTGTGCCTAGCTTGTGCCTAGCCTGTGCCTAGCCTATGCCTAGCCTGTGCCTAGCCTATGCCTAGCCTGTGCCTAGCCTGTGCCTAGCCTGTGCCTAGCCTGTGCCTAGCCTGTGCCTAGCCTGTGCCTAGCCTGTGCCTAGCCTGTGCCTAGCCTGTGCCTAGCCTGTGCCTAGCCTGTGCCTAGCCTGTGCCTAGCCTGTGCCTAGCCTGTTTCTAGCCTGTCTCTAGCCTGTGCCTTGCCTGAGACAGGCATGTGCATAGCGTTTGCCTTGCCAGTGTCTAGCCAGTGCTTAGCCTGTGCCTAGCCAGTGTCAAGCCTGTGCATAGCCTGTGTCTAGCCTGTGCCTAGCCAGTTTCTAGCCTGTGTCTAGCCTGTGCTTAGCCAGTGTCTAGTCTGTGCCAAGCCAGTGTCTAGCCTGTGCCTAGGCAGTGTCTAGCCTGTGTCTAGCCTGTGACTGGCCTGTGACTGGCATATGCATAGCCTGTGCCTAGCCAGTGTCTAGCCTGTGTCTAGCCTGTGCCTTGCCTAGCCTATGCCTAGCCTGTGTCTAGCCTGTGTCTAGCCTGTGTCTAGCCAGTGCCTAGCCTGTGCCTAGCCAGTGTCTAGCCTGTGTCTAGCCTGTGCCTTGCCTGTGACTGGCATGTGCATAGCCTGTGCTAACCTGTGCCTAGCCTCTGTCTAGCCTCTGTCTAGCCTGTGTCTAGCCTGTGTCTTGCCTGTGTCTTGCCTGTGTCTAGCCTGTGTCTAGCCTGTGTCTAGCCTGTGTCTAGCCTGTGTCTAGCCTGTGTCTAGCCTGTGTCTAGCCTGTGTCCAGCCTGTGTGTGAGCCTGAGTCTAGCCTGTGTCTAGCCTGTGTCTAGCCTGTGTCTAGCCTGTGTCTAGCCTGTGTCTAGCCAGTGCCACTAGCCTGAGCCTAGCCAGTGTCTAGCCTTTGTCTAGCCTGTGCCTAGCCAGTGTCTAGCCTGTGCCTAGCCAGTGTCTAGCCTGTGCCTAGCTAGTGTCTAGCCTGTGCCCAGCCAGTGTCTAGCCTGTGTCTAGCCTGTGCCTAGCCAGTTTCTAGCCTGTGTCTAGCCTGTGCTTAGCCAGTGTCTAGTCTGTGCCAAGCCAGTGTCTAGCCTGTGCCTAGCCAGTGTCTAGCCTGTGTCTAGCCAGTGCCTAGCCTGAGACAAGCATGTGCATAGCGTGTGCCTAGCCAGTGTCTAGCCAGAGTCTAGCCTGTGCCTAGCCAGTGTGTAGCCTCTGTCTAGCATGTGTCTAGTCCGTGTCTTGACGGTGTCTAGCCGGTGGCTAGTCGGTGTCTAGCCTGTGCCTGGCCTGTGCCTAGCCTGTGCCTAGCTTGTGCCTAGCTTGTGCCTAGCCTGTGCCTAGCCTGTGCCTAGCCTGTGCCTAGCCTGTGCCTAGCCTGTGCCCTGCCTGCCTAGCCTGTGCCTAGCCTGTGCCTAGCCTGTGCCTAGCCTGTGCCTAGCCTGTGCCTAGCCTGTGCCTAGCCTGTGCCTAGCCTGTGAGCCTATGCCTACCTGTGTCTAGCCTGTGTCTAGCCTGTGTCTAGCCTTCGTCTAGCCTGTGTCTAGCCTGTGTCTATCCTGTGTCTAGCCTGTGTCTATCCTGTGTCTAGCCTGTGCCTAGCCAGTGTCTAGCCTGTGCCTAGCCTGTGCCTAGCCAGTGTCTAGCCTGTGCCTAGCCAGTGTCTAGCCTGTGCCCAGCCAGTGTCTAGCCTGTGTCTAGCCTGTGCCTAGCCAGTTTCTAGCCTGTGTCTAGCCTGTGTCTAGCCTGTGCTTAGCCAGTGTCTAGTCTGTGCCTAGCCAGTGTCTAGCCTGTTCCCAGCCAGTGTCTAGCCTGTGTCTAGCATGTGTCTAGCCTGTGTCTAGACTATGTCTAGCCTGTGTCTAGCCTGTGTCTAGCCTGTGTCTAGCCTGTGTCTAGTCTGTCTAGCCTGTGTCTAGCCTGTGTCTATCCTGTGTCTAGCCTGTGTCCATCATGTGTCTAGCCTGTGTCTAGCCTGTGCTTAGCCAGTGTCTAGTCTGTGCCAAGCCAGTGTCTAGCCTGTGCCTAGCCAGTGTCTAGCCTGTGTCTAGCCTGTGCCTGGCCTGTGACTGGCATGTGTATAGCCTGTGCCTAGCCTCTGCCTAGCCTGTACCTAGCCAGTGCCTAGCCTGTACCTAGCCAGTACCTAGCCTGTACCTAGCCAATGTATAGCCTGTACCTAGCCAATGTATAGCCTGTGCCTAGCCAGTGTCTAGCCTGTGCCTAGCCAGTGTCTAGCCTGTGCCTAGCCATAGTCTAGCCAGTGCCCAGCCAGTGTCTAGCCTGTGTCTGGCCTGTGCCTTGCCTGTGACTGGCATATGCATAGCCTGTGCCTAGCCAGTGTCTAGCCTGTGTCTAGCCTGTGCCTCGCCTGAGACTGGCATGTGCATAGCGTGTGCCTAGCCAGTGTCTAGCCAGTGCCTAGCCTGTGCCTAGCCTGTGTCAAGCCTTTGTCTAGCCAGAGTCTAGCCTGTGCCTAGCCAGTGTATAGCCTCTGTCTAGCCTGTGTCTAGTCTGTGTCTTGACGGTGTCTAGCCGGTGTCTAGCCAGTGTCTAGCCTGTGCTTAGCCTGTGCCTAGCCTGTGCCTAGCCTGTGCTTAGCCTGTGCCTAGCCTGTGCCTAGCCTTTGCCTAGCCAGTGCCTAGCCAGTGCCTAGCCAGTGCCTAGCCAGTGCCTAGCCAGTGCCTAGCCTGTGCCTAGCCTGTGCCTAGCCTGTGCCTAGCCTGTGCCTAGCCTGTGCCTAGCCTGTGCCTAGCCTGTGCCTAGCCTGTGCCTAGCCTGTGCCTAGCCTGTGCCCAGCCTGTGCCTAGCCTGTGCCTAGCCTGTGCCTAGCCTGTGCCTAGCCTGTGCCTAGCCTGTGCCTAGCCTGTGCCTAGCCTGTGCCTAGCCTGTGCCCAGCCTGTGTCTAGCCTCTGTCTAGCCTGTGTATGGCCTCTGTCTAGCCTATGTCTAGCCTGTATCTAGCCTGCGTCTAGCCTGTGTCTAGCCTGTGTCTAGCCTGTGTCTAGCCTGTGCCTGTGTCTAGCCTGTGTCTAGCCTGTGTCTAGCCTGTATCTAGCCTGTGTCTAGCCTGTGTCTAGCCTGTGTCTAGCCTGTGTCTAGCCTGTGTCTAGCCTGTGTCTAGCCTGTGTCTAGCCTGTGTCTAGCCTGTGTCTAGCCTGTGTCTAGCCTGTGTCTAGCCTGTGTCTAGCCTGTGTCTAGCCTGTGTCTAGCCTGTGTCTAGCCTGTGTCTAGCCTGTGTCTAGCCTGTGTCTAGCCTGTGTCTAGCCTGTGTCTAGCCTGTGTCTAGCCTCTGTCTAGCCTGTGTCTAGCCTGTGTCCAGCCTGTGTATTGCCTGTGTCTAGCCTGTGTCTAGCCTGTGTCTAGCCTGTGTAGCCTGTGTCTAGCCAGTGCCTAGCCTGTGCCTAGCCAGTGCCTAGCCTGTGCCTAGCCAGTGTCTAGCCTTTGTCTAGCCTGTGCATAGCCAGAGTCTAACCTGTGCCTAGCCAGTGTATAGCCTCTGTCTAGCCTGTGTCTTGTCTGTGTCTAGACGGTGTCTAGCCAGTGCCCAGCCTGTACCTAGCCAGTACCTAGCCTGTGCCTAGCCAGTGTCTAGCCTGTGTCTAGCCTGTGCCTTGCCTGTGACTGGCATGTGCATAGCCTGTGCCTAGCCAGTGTCTAGCCTGTGTCTAGCCTGTGCCTTGCCTGAGACTGGCATGAGCATAGCGTGTGCCTAGCCAGTGTCTAGCCAGTGCCTAGCCTGTGCCTAGCCAGTGTCTAGCCTTTTTCTAGCCTGTGCATAGCCAGAGTCTAGCCTGTGCCTAGCCAGTGTACAGATTCTGTCTAGCCTTGACGGTGTCTAGCCGGTGTCTAGCCAGTGTCTAGCCTGTGCTTAGCATGTGCCTAGCCTGTGCCTAGCCTGTGCCTAGCCTGTGCCTAGCCTTTGCCTAGCCAGTGCCTAGCCAGTGCCTAGCCAGTGTCTAGCCTGTTCCCAGCCAGTGTCTAGCCTGTGTCTAGCCTGTGTCTAGCCTGTGTCTAGCCTGTGTCTAGCCTGTGCCTAGCCTGTGCCTAGCCTGTGTCTAGCCTGTGTCTAGTCTGTCTAGCCTGTGTCTGGCCTGTGTCTATCCTGTGCCTAGCCTGTGCCTAGCCTGTGTCTAGCCTGTGTCTAGTCTGTCTAGCCTGTGTCTAGCCTGTGTCTATCCTGTGTCTAGCCTGTGTCTAGCATGTGTCTAGCCTGTGTCTAGCCTGTGCTTAGCCAGTGTCTAGTCTGTGCCAAGCCAGTGTCTAGCCTGTGCCTAGCCAGTGTCTAGCCTATGTCTAGCCTGTGCCTGGCCTGTGACTGGCATGTGTATAGCCTGTGCCTAGCCTCTGCCTAACCTGTACCTAGCCAGTGCCTAGCCTGTACCTAGCCATTACCTAGCCAATGTATAGCCTGTACCTAGCCAATGTATAGCCTGTGCCTAGACAGTGTCTAGCCTGTGCCTAGCCAGTGTCTAGCCTGTGCCTAGCCATAGTCTAGCCTGTGCCCAGCCAGTGTCTAGCCTGTGTCTGGCCTGTGCCTTGCCTGTGACTGGCATGTGCATAGCCTGTGCCTAGCCAGTGTCTAGCCTATGTCTAGCCAGTGCCTCGCCTGAGTATGGCATGTGCATAGCGTGTGCCTAGCCAGTGTCTAGCCAGTGCCTAGCCTGTGCCTAGCCTGTGTCAAGCCTTTGTCTATCCAGAGTCTAGCCTGTGCCTAGCCAGTGTATAGCCTCTGTCTAGCCTGTGTCTAGTCTGTATCTTGACGGTGTCAAGTCGGTGTCTAGCCTGTTTTTAGCCTGTGTCTAGCCTGTGTCTAGCCTGTGTCTAGCCTGTGTCTAGCCTGTGTCTAGCCTGTGTCTAGCCTGTGTCTAGAATGTGTCTAGCCTGTGTCTAGCCTGGGTCTAGCCTGGGTCTAGCCTGTGTCTAGCCTGTGTCTAGACTGTGTCTAGCCTGTGTCTAGACTGTGTCTAGCCTGTGTCTAGCCTGTGTCTAGCATGTGTCTAGCCTGTGTCTAGCATGTGTCTAGCCAGTGCCTGGCCTGTGACTGGCATGTGCATAGCCTGTGCCTAGCCTGTGCCTAGCCTGTGCCTAGCCTGTGCCTAGCCTGTGCCTAGCCTGTGCCTAGCCTGTGCCTAGCCTGTGCCTAGCCTGTGCCTAGCCTGTGCCTAGCCTGTGCCTAGCCTGTGCCTAGCCTGTGCCTAGCCTGTGCCTAGCCTGTGCCTAGCCTGTGCCTAGCCTGTGCCTAGCCTGTGCCTAGCCTGTGCCTAGCCTGTTCCTAGCCTGTGCCTAGCCTGTGACTAGCCTGTGCCTAGCCTGTGCCTAGCTTGTGCCTAGCCTGTGCCTAGCCTGTGCCTAGCTTGTGCCTAGCTTGTGCCTAGCCTGTGCTTAGCCTGTGCCTAGCCTGTGCCTAGCCTTTGCCTTGCCAGTGCCTAGCCAGTGCCTAGCCAGTGCCTAGCCAGTGCCTAGCCTGTGCCTAGCCTGTGCCTAGCCTGTGCCTAGCCTGTGCCTAGCCTGTGCCTAGCCTGTGCCTAGCCTGTGCCTAGCCTGTGCCTAGCCTGTGCCTAGCCTGTGCCCAGCCTGTGCCCAGCCTGTGCCCAGCCTGTGCCTAGCCTGTGCCTAGCCTGTGCCTAGCCTGTGCCTAGCCTGTGCCTAGCCTGTGCCTAGCCTGTGCCTAGCCTGTGCCCAGCCTGTGTCTAGCCTCTGTCTAGCCTGTGTATGGCCTCTGTCTAGCCTATGTCTAGCCTGTATCTAGCCTGCGTCTAGCCTGTGTCTAGCCTGTGTCTAGCCTGTGTCTAGCCTGTGTCTAGCCTGTGTCTAGCCTGTGTCTAGCCTGTATCTAGCCTGTGTCTAGCCTGTGTCTAGCCTGTGTCTAGCCTGTGTCTAGCCTGTGTCTAGCCTGTGTCTAGCCTGTGTCTAGCCTGTGTCTAGCCTGTGTCTAGCCTGTGTCTAGCCTGTGTCTAGCCTGTGTCTGGCCTGTGTCTAGCCTGTGTCTAGCCTGTGTCTAGCCTGTGTCTAGCCTGTGTCTAGCCTGTGTCTAGCCTGTGTCTAGCCTCTGTCTAGCCTGTGTCTAGCCTGTGTCCAGCCTGTGTATTGCCTGTGTCTAGCCTGTGTCTAGCCTGTGTCTAGCCTGTGTAGCCTGTGTCTAGCCAGTGCCTAGCCTGTGCCTAGCCAGTGTCTAGCCTTTGTCTAGCCTGTGCATAGCCAGAGTCTAACCTGTGCCTAGCCAGTGTATAGCCTCTGTCTAGCCTGTGTCTTGTCTGTGTCTAGACGGTGTCTAGCCAGTGCCCAGCCTGTACCTAGCCAGTACCTAGCCTGTGCCTAGCCAGTGTCTAGCCTGTGTCTAGCCTGTGCCTTGCCTGTGACTGGCATGTGCATAGCCTGTGCCTAGCCAGTGTCTAGCCTGTGTCTAGCCTGTGCCTTGCCTGAGACTGGCATGAGCATAGCGTGTGCCTAGCCAGTGTCTAGCCAGTGCCTAGCCTGTGCCTAGCCAGTGTCTAGCCTTTTTCTAGCCTGTGCATAGCCAGAGTCTAGCCTGTGCCTAGCCAGTGTACAGATTCTGTCTAGCCTTGACGGTGTCTAGCCGGTGTCTAGCCAGTGTCTAGCCTGTGCTTAGCATGTGCCTAGCCTGTGCCTAGCCTGTGCCTAGCCTGTGCCTAGCCTGTGCCTAGCCTTTGCCTAGCCAGTACCTAGCCAGTGTCTAGCCTGTTCCCAGCCAGTGTCTAGCCTGTGTCTAGCCTGTGTCTAGCCTGTGTCTAGCCTGTGTCTAGCCTGTGCCTAGCCTGTGCCTAGCCTGTGTCTAGCCTGTGTCTAGTCTGTCTAGCCTGTGTCTAGCCTGTGTCTATCCTGTGCCTAGCCTGTGCCTAGCCTGTGTCTAGCCTGTGTCTAGTCTGTCTAGCCTGTGTCTAGCCTGTGTCTATCCTGTGTCTAGCCTGTGTCTAGCATGTGTCTAGCCTGTGTCTAGCCTGTGCTTAGCCAGTGTCTAGTCTGTGCCAAGCCAGTGTCTAGCCTGTGCCTAGCCAGTGTCTAGCCTATGTCTAGCCTGTGCCTGGCCTGTGACTGGCATGTGTATAGCCTGTGCCTAGCCTCTGCCTAACCTGTACCTAGCCAGTGCCTAGCCTGTACCTAGCCATTACCTAGCCAATGTATAGCCTGTACCTAGCCAATGTATAGCCTGTGCCTAGACAGTGTCTAGCCTGTGCCTAGCCAGTGTCTAGCCTGTGCCTAGCCATAGTCTAGCCTGTGCCCAGCCAGTGTCTAGCCTGTGTCTGGCCTGTGCCTTGCCTGTGACTGGCATGTGCATAGCCTGTGCCTAGCCAGTGTCTAGCCTATGTCTAGCCAGTGCCTCGCCTGAGTATGGCATGTGCATAGCGTGTGCCTAGCCAGTGTCTAGCCAGTGCCTAGCCTGTGCCTAGCCTGTGTCAAGCCTTTGTCTATCCAGAGTCTAGCCTGTGCCTAGCCAGTGTATAGCCTCTGTCTAGCCTGTGTCTAGTCTGTATCTTGACGGTGTCAAGTCGGTGTCTAAGCCTGTTTTTAGCCTGTGTCTAGCCTGTGTCTAGCCTGTGTCTAGCCTGTGTCTAGCCTGTGTCTAGCCTGTGTCTAGCCTGTGTCTAGCCTGTGTCTAGCCTGTGTCTAGCCTGGGTCTAGCCTGTGTCTAGCCTGTGTCTAGCCTGTGTCTAGCCTGTGTCTAGCCTGTGTCTAGCCTGTGTCTAGCCTGTGTCTAGCCTGTGTCTAGCATGTGTCTAGCCTGTGTCTAGCCTGTGTCTAGCCTGTGCCTGGCCTGTGACTGGCATGTGCATAGCCTGTGCCTAGCCTGTGCCTAGCCTGTGCCTAGCCTGTGCCTAGCCTGTGCCTAGCCTGTGCCTAGCCTGTGCCTAGCCTGTGCCTAGCCTGTGCCTAGCCTGTGCCTAGCCTGTGCCTAGCCTGTGCCTAGCCTGTGCCTAGCCTGTGCCTAGCCTGTGCCTAGCCTGTGCCTAGCCTGTGCCTAGCCTGTGCCTAGCCTGTGCCTAGCCTGTGCCTAGCCTGTGCCTAGCCTTGTGCCTAGCTTGTGCCTAGCCTGTGCCTAGCCTGTGCCTAGCCTGTGCCTAGCCTGTGCCTAGCCTGTGCCTAGCCTGTGCCTAGCCTGTGCCTAGCCTGTGCCTAGCCTGTGCCTAGCCTGTGCCTAGCCTGTGCCTAGCCTGTGCCTAGCCTGTGTCTAGCCTATGTCTAGCCTGTGTCTAGCCTGTGTATAGCCTCTGTCTAGCCTATGTCTAGCCTGTGTCTAGCCTGTTTCTAGCCTGTGTCTAGCCTGTGTCTAGACTGTGTCTAGCCTGTGTCTAGCCTGTGTCTAGCCTGTGTCTAGCCTGTGTCTAGCCTGTGTCTAGCCTGTGTCTAGCCTGTGTCTAGCCTGTGTCTAGCCTGTGTCTAGTCTGTCTAGCCTGTGTCTAGCCTGTGTCTATCCTGTGTCTAGCCAGTGTCTATCATGTGTTTAGCCTGTGTCTAGCCTGTGCTTAGCCAGTGTCTAGTCTGTTCCAAGCCAGTGTCTAGCCTGTGTCTAGCCTGTGCCTGGCCTGTGACTGGCATGTGTATAGCCTGTGCCTAGCCTGTACCTAGCCAATGTATAGCCTGTACCTAGCCAATGTATAGCCTGTGCCAAGCCAGTGTCTAGCCTGTGCCTAGCCAGTGTCTAGCCTGTGTATAGCCATAGTCTAGCCTGTGCCCAGCCAGTGTCTAGCCTGTGTCTGGCCTGTGCCTTGCCTGTGACTGGCATATGCATAGCCTGTGCCTAGCCAGTGTCTAGCCTGTGTCTAGCCTGTGCCTCGCCTGAGACTGGCATGTGCATAGCGTGTGCCTAGCCAGTGTCTAGCCAATGCCTAGCCTGTGCCTAGCCTGTGTCAAGCCTTTGTCTAGCCAGAGTCTAGCCTGTGCCTAGCCAGTGTATAGCCTCTGTCTAGCCTGTGTCTAGTCTGTGTCTTGACGGTGTCTAGCCGGTGTCTAGCCAGTGTCTAGCCTGTGCCTAGCCTGTGCCTAGCCTGTGCCTAGCCTGTGCCTAGCCTGTGCCTAGCCTGTGCCTAGCCAGTGCCTAGCCAGTGCCTAGCCAGTGCCTAGCCAGTGCCTAGCCAGTGCCTAGCCAGTGCCTAGCCAGTGCCTAGCCTGTGCCTAGCCTGTGCCTAGCCTGTGTGCCTAGCCTGTGCCTAGCCTGTGCCTAGCCTGTGCCTAGCCTGTGCCTAGCCTGTGCCTAGCCTGTGCCTAGCCTGTGTTGCCTAGCCTGTGCCTAGCCTGTGCCTAGCCTGTGGCTAGCCTGTGCCCAGCCTGTGTCTAGCCTATGTCTAGCCTGTGTATAGCCTCTGTCTAGCCTATGTCTAGCCTGTGTCTAGCCTGCGTCTAGCCTGTGTCTAGCCTGTGTCTAGCCTGTGTCTAGCCTGTGTCTGGCCTGTGTCTAGCCTGTGTCTAGCCTGTGTCTAGCCTGTGTCTAGCCTGTGTCTAGCCTGTGTCTAGCCTGTGTCTAGCCTGTGTCTAGCCTGTGTCTAGCCTGTGTCTAGCCTGTGTCTAGCCTGTGTCTAGCCTGTGTCCAGCCTGTGTATAGCCTGTGTCTAGCCTGTGCCTAGCCTGTGTCTAGCCTGTGTGTAGCCTGTGTCTAGCCAGTGCCTAGCCTGTGCCTAGCCAGTGTCTAGCCTTTGTCTAGCCTGTGCATAGCCAGAGTCTAGCCTGTGCCTAGCCAGTGTATAGCCTCTGTCTAGCCTGTGTCTTGTCTGTGTCTAGACGGTGTCTAGCCTGTGTCTAGCATGTGTCTAGCCAGTGTCTGTGTCTAGCCTGTGCCTGGCCTGTGACTGGCATGTGCATAGCCTGTGCCTAGCCTCTGCCTAGCCTGTACCTAGCCAGTGCCTAGCCTGTACCTAGCCAGTACCTAGCCTGTGCCTAGCCAGTGTCTAGCCTGTGTCTAGCCTGTGCCTTGCCTGTGACCGGCATGTGCATAGCCTGTGCCTAGCCAGTGGCTAGCCTGTGTCTAGCCTGTGCCTTGCCTGAGACTGGCATGAGCATAGCGTGTGCCTAGCCAGTGTCTAGCCAGTGCCTAGCCTGTGCCTAGCCAGTGTCTAGCCTGTGCATAGCCAGAGTCTAGCCTGTGCCTAGCCAGTGTATAGTCTCTGTCTAGCCTGTGTCTTGTCTGTGTCTTGACGGTGTCTAGCCGGTGTCTAGCGGGTGTCTAGTCTATGCTTAGCCTGTGCCAAGCCTGTGCCTAGCCTTTGCCTAGCATGTGCCTAGCCAGTGCCTAGCCAGTGCCTAGCCTGTGCCTAGCCTGTGCCTAGCCTGTGCCTAGCCTGTGCCTAGCTAGTGCCTAGCCTGTGCCTAGCCTCTGCCTAGCCTGTGCCTAGCCTCTGCCTAGCCTGTGCCTAGCCTGTGCCTAGCCTGTGCCTAGCCTGTGCTTAGCCAGTGTCTAGTCTGTGCCAAGCCAGTGTCTAGCCTGTGCCTAGCCAGTGTCTAGCCTGTGTCTAGCCTGTGCCTTGCCTGAGACTGGCATGAGTCTAGCCGTTGTCTAGCCAGTGTCTAGCCTGTGCTTAGCCTGTGCCTAGCCTGTGCCTAGCCTGTGCCTAGCCTGTGCCTAGCCTGTGCCTAGCCTGTGCCTAGCCTTTGCCTAGCCAGTGCCTAGCCAGTATCTAGCCTGTTCCCAGCCAGTGTCTAGCCTGTGTCTAGCCTGTGTCTAGACTGTGTCTAGCCTGTGTCTAGCCTGTGTCTAGCCTGTGTCTAGTCTGTCTAGCCTGTGTCTAGCCTGTGTCTATCCTGTGTCTAGCCTGTGTCTAGCATGTGTCTAGCCTGTGTCTAGCCTGTGCTTAGCCAGTGTCTAGTCTGTGCAAACCCAGTGTCTAGCCTGTGCCTAGCCAGTGTCTAGCCTGTGCCTAGCCAGTGTCTAGCCTGTGTCTAGCCAGTGTCTAGCCTGTGTCTGGCCTGTGCCTTGCCTGTGACTGGCATGTGCATAGCCTGTGCCTAGCCAGTGTCTAGCCTGTGTCTAGCCTGTGCCTCGCCTGAGTATGGCATGTGCATAGCGTGTGCCTAGCCAGTGTCTAGCCAGTGCCTAGCCTGTGCCTAGCCTGTGTCAAGCCTTTGTCTAGCCAGAGTCTAGCCTGTGCCTAGCCAGTGTATAGCCTCTGTCTAGCCTGTGTCTAGTCTGTATCTTGACGGTGTCAAGCCGGTGTCTAGCCTGTGTCTAGCCTGTGTCTAGACTGTGTCTAGCCTGTGTCTAGCCTGGGTCTAGAATGTGTCTAGCCTGGGTCTAGCCTGTGTCTAGCCTGTGTCTAGCCTGGGTCTGGCCTGTGTCTAGCCTGTGTCTGAGACCTGTGTCTAGCCTGTGTCTAGACTGTGTCTAGCCTGTGTCTAGACTGTGTCTAGCCTGTGTCTAGCCTGTGTCTAGCCTGTGTCTAGCCTGTGTCTAGCCTGTGTCTAGCCTGTGCCTGGCCTGTGACTGGCATGTGCATAGCCTGTGCCTAGCCTGTGCCTTGCCAGTGCCTAGCCAGTGCCTAGCCAGTGCCTAGCCAGTGCCTAGCCAGTGCCTAGCCAGTGCCTAGCCAGTGCCTAGCCAGTGCCTAGCCAGTGCCTGGCCAGTGCCTAGCCAGTGCCTAGCCTGTGCCTAGCCAGTGCCTAGCCTGTGCCTAGCCTTTGCCTAGCCAGTGCCTAGCCAGTGTCTAGCCTGTGTCTAGCCTGTGTCTAGCCTGTGTCTAGCCTGTGTCTAGCCTGTGTCTAGCCTGTGTCTAGCCTGTGTCTAGCCTGAGTATTGCATGTGCATAGCGTGTGCCTAGCCAGTGTCTAGCCAGTGCCTAGCCTTTGCCTAGCCTGTGTCAAGCCTTTGTCTAGCCAGATTCTAGCCTGTGCCTACCCAGTGTATAGCCGCTGTCTAGCCTGTGTCTAGTCTGTATCTTGACGGTGTCAAGCCGGTGTCTAGCCTGTGTCTAGAATGTGTCTAGCCTCTGTCTAGCCTGGGTCTAGCCTGTGTCTAGCCTGTGGCTAGCCTGTGTCTAGCCTGTGCCTAGCCTGTGTCTAGCCTGTGGCTAGCCTGTGCCTAGCCTATGCCTAGCCAGTGCCTGCAGGCCAGTGCCTAGCCAGTGCCTAGCCAGTGTCTAGCCAGTGCCTGGCCTGGCCAGTGCCTAGGCCAGTGCCTAGCCAGTGCCTAGCCAGTGCCTAGCCAGTGCCTAGCCAGTGCCTAGCCAGTGCCTAGCCAGTGCACTGTGCTAGCCTGTGCCTAGCCTGTGGCTAGTGCCTAGCCTGTGCCTAGCCTGTGCCTAGCCAGTGCCTAGCCAGTGCCTAGCCTGTGCCTAGCCTGTGCCTAGCCTGTGCCTAGCCTGTGCCTAGCCTGTGTCTAGCCTGTGGCTAGCCTGTGCCTAGCCTGTGCCTAGCCTGTGCCTAGCCAGTGCCTAGCCAGTGCCTAGCCAGTGCCTAGCCAGTGCCTAGCCAGTGCCTAGCCTGTGGCCTGTAGCCTGTGGCTAGCCTGTGGCCAGCTGGTGCGAACTGGCTGAGGCACAGGCTAGATCACAAGGGTAGACACAGGCTAGACAAAGGGTGAGCTAGGCACATAAAAACAGGCTAGGCAAGGGCTAGACACAGGGCTAGGCACAGGCTGGGCAGGCAGGCTGGGAACTGGGCCAGGCTGGGCTAGGCACAGAGGCTAGGCATAGGCGGGCGGGTAGAGCACAGGCTGGGCATCGGCTAGCCTGGCTAAGCACAGGCTAGGCACAGGCTGGACACAGGCTAGACTGGGCTAGACAGGAGGGCTAGACACAGGCTAAAACAGGCGAGACACAGGCTAGACTAGGGCTAGCACAGGCTAGGCAGCAGGGGAACTGGCGGAGAAAAAACAGGCTAGGCACAGGCTAGACACAGGCTAAGGCACAGGCCTAGACCCTAACTGGGGACAGGCTAGACACACAGGCCCAGACACAGGCTAGACACAGGCTAAAAACAGGCTAGACACTAGCTAGGCACAGGCTAGACGTACCAGGGGCTAGACCAGAGCTAGGCAAAGGCTAGGCACAGGCTGAGCCACTGGCTGGGCTGGGCCCAGACACTGACAGGCAGGAGCTGAGGCACGGGCTGGGTACAGGCTAAACAATATTTAAGACAGGCTAGGGCACTGGCTAGACGACAGGCTAAGAGCACAAGCTATGTACAGGCCAGTCTGAAGGTACAGACTAAACACAGGCTAGACACAGGCTAAAAACGGAACAGAGCTAGACATAGGCTAGAACAGGCTAGACACAGGCTAGAACAGGCTATGACCAAGCACAGGCTAGAAACAGGGCCTAGACACGAGGGCTTGGGCTAGACACTGGCTAGGCACAGGCTAGACACAGACTAAGGCTCGGCACAGGCTAGACAGGGCAGGGCTAGGCACAGAGGCTAGGAACAGGCTAGAGGCTCAGGCTAGGCACAGGCAAGGCACAGGCTAGGCCCTAGACAAAGGCTATGTACAGGCTGGGCACTGGCTAGACACTAGGCACGGGCTGGGGCACACGCTATGGCTAGGTCTGGGCCGGTCTAATTCAGGGCAAGACCTGGAGCAAGACCCGGGCTAGAGACACAGGCTAGGCACGGGCTGGGCAGGCCAGGCTCTGGGAGCACAGGCTGTAGGCACAGGCTAGGCACAGCCAGACTAGACAGGCACAGGCTAGACACAGGCTAGACACAGGCTAGACACAAGCTAGGCACAGGCTAGAGCACTGGCTGGCACAGACTAGACAAAGGCTAGGCACAGGCTAAGGAACAGGCTAGGCAGAGGCTAGCACGGAGGCTAGGCACAGGGGGCTAAGGCAGGCCCTGGCTAGGCGCTGGCTAGGCCACAGGCTAGACACTGGCTAGGCAGAGGACTAGAGCACAGGCTAGGCCCAGGGCCTGAACACAGGCTAGGCACAGGCTAGACACAGGCTAGGCACAGGCTAAACAAAGGCTGAACACAGTCTAGGCACAGGCCTAGGCACGGGCTAGGCACAGGTTAGAACACAGGCTAGGCACAAGCTAGACACATGCTAGACACAGGCTAGAAACTGGCTAGACACAAGCTAGTCACAGGCTAGACACTGGCTAGGCACAGGCTAGACAATGGCTATGTACAGGATAGGAAATGGCTGTATCTTACAGGTTAGGCACACTGGCTAGGTACAGGCTAGGTACTATCTAGGAACAGGCTAGGCCACTGGCTAGGTACAAAAGGCTAAAAAAAAAAGACAGGAAAAAGAGCACGAATAGTACTGGCTAAGGTACAGGCTAAGGCACTGGCTAGTACAGGCTAGACAGGCTGGGCACAATGCTAGACAGCAAAAGATGAACCTGAGGCTAGACACAGGCTAGACACAGGCTAGACACAGGCTAGACCTGAGGAAATCTGAGCACAGGCTAGACACAGGCTAGACACAGACTAGACTGGGCTGGACACAGGCTAGACACATTATTCTAAGCACAGGCTAGACAAAGGGGCTGAACACGGCCAGAAGATCTCGACACAGGCTAGACACAGGCCAGACACAGGCTGAACCTGGGCTAGACACAGGCTAGACACAGGCTAGACACAGCTAGACACAGACTGAACACAGGCTAGACACAGGCCAGATCATTTCCCGCTTCAGGCTTTTTCTGGAGCCCCTAGCAACTGACTGGAGGCACAATCTAGACACAAAGGCTAGACTGGGCTAGACCTGAGGCTAGACCTGAGCTAGACTGACTGGGCTGAGGCTAGACACTGGCTAGATATGCACGCTAGACACAGGCTGAACACAGCAGGCTAGACACAGGCTAGACACAGGCTAGACACAGGCTAGACACAGGCTAGACTCAAGGCTAGACCTGAGCTAGACACCTGGCTTAACTGAACTAGACACTGGCTAAGCACAGGCTAGACACAGGCTAGGCACAGGCTAGGCACATGCTAGGCAC
>JAEIFO010000670.1:0-14028 GCA_018903695.1 Zaprionus gabonicus | reverse complement strand
AGGCTAGACACAGGCTAGGCACAGGCTAGACAAAGGCTAGACACCGGGCTAGACACGGGCTCGAAACAGACTAGACCAAGAGGCTACACACTGGCTGGGCACCAGGCTAGACACAGGCTAGCACTGGCTAGACACTGGCTAGGCACACATGTACATGCCAGTCTCCAGGCGAAGGCACAGACTAGACACCAGGCTCCAGACACTGGCTAAGGCACACGCTATGCACATGCCAGTCTGGGCAAGGCCTGAGCTAGACACCAGGCTATACACAAGGGATAGGCTGAGGCTAGACACAAGGCTAAGAGCATGAGCTATGCACATGCCAGTTCTGAGCAACACTTAACAAGGCTAGACACAGGCTAGACACAGGCTGAGCACCCAGGCATTTCCCAGGCACTGACGGCACAGACTAGACACTGGCTAAGCACAAAGGCTAAGAAGCACCAGATCGAAACTGGCTGGGCTGGGCTAGACACTGGCTAGGCACAGGCTAGACACAGGCTGAACACGGGCTAGACACAGGCTAGACTTACAGGCTAGACCCTAACTGGGCTTCATCTAGACACTGGCTAGACACTGACTGAACTTACCAGGCTTTGAAAGACTACAGGCCCAGACACCCAGGGAGGCTAGACGCAAGCTAGACACAGGCTAGATACGAACTAGACACAGGCCCCAGACTCAGGCTGGACAAAGGCTAGACACAGGCCCCAGACACCCAGCAGGCTAGCAGGCCTGGGCTGCTTGGGCTAGACACAGGCTATCCCACACAGGCTAGACACAGGCTAGACACTGGCTTGAGCACAGGCTAGGCACTGGATAAACACTGGCTAGGCATACACTTTATGCACATGCCTGTCTCAGGCATTGCAATGCTGGGCCCCCCTAGACTACAGGCTTGAGCTGGGCTAGGCACAGGCTGGGCACTGGCTAGACACTGGCTAGGCTCAGGCTAGATACAGGCTAAGACACAAACTAGGGACTGGGAAAACTAGACACAGGCGCTAGACACAGGCTGAACACAGGCTAGACACAGGCTAGACACATGCTAGAAAAACAAACAGGCTAGACACAGGCTGAACACAGGCTAGACTACCCAGGCTAGACCTGGGCTAGGCACAGGCTAGACACAGGCTAGACACACGCTAGACACAGGACGCTAGACACAGGCTAGACACAGGCTAGACACAACGGAGCTAGACACAGGCTTGACACAGAAAGCTAAACACAGGCTAGACACAAGGCTAGACACAGGCTAGACACAGGCTAGACACATACTGAGCACACAGGCTAGACCTGGGCTAGAAGACACAGGCTAGACACAGGCTAGGACAGAAGAAAAGGCTAGACACGGACTAGACACAGACTAGACACAGACTAGACACAGGCTGGACACAGGCTAGACACAGGCTGGACTTCTGTGAGCTGAACACAGGCTAGGCACAGGCTAGGCACAGGCTAGGCACAAGGCCCAGGCACTGGCTAGACACTGGCTGGGCACACGCATATGCACATGCCAGTCTCAGGCAAGGCCCACAGGCTAGACCTGGGCTAGACACTGGCTAGAGCTTACAGGCTAAGCACATGCCAGTCACAGGCCAGGCACAGGCTAGACACAGGAGCTAGACACAGGCTAGGCACAAGGCTAGACACTGGCTAGACACTGGCTAGGCACACGCTGTACACATGCCAGTCTCTGGCAAGGCACAGGCAAGGCACAGGCTGGACACAGGCTAGACACTGGCTAGGCACAGGCTATGGCACAGTCCAGACAAAGGCAAGACACAGGCTAGACACAGGCTAGACACAGCCTAGACTCGGGCTAGGCAGAGGCAAGACTTAGGATAGACACAGGCTAGACACAGGCTAGATACAAGCTAGACACGGGCAAGACACTGGCTAGACACAGGCTAGACACAGGCTAGACACAGGCTAGACACAAGCTAGACACAGGCTAAACACAGGCTAGACACAGGCTAGACACAGGCTAGACACAGGCTAGACACAGGCTAGACACAGGCTAGACACAGGCTAGACACAGGCTAGGCACAGGCTAGACACAGGCTAGACACAGGCTAGACACAGGCTAGACACAGGCTAGGCACAGGCTGACACAGGCTAGGCACAGGCTAGACACAGGCTAGACACTGGCTAGGCACAGGCTATACATGCCAGGCCAGTCACAGGCAAGACACAGGCTAGACCAAGGCTAGACACAGGCTAGGCACAGGCTAGGCACAGGCTAGACACATGCTAGACAGGCTAGGCACAGGCTAGACACAGGCTAGACACAGGCTAGACACAGGCTAGACACAGGCTAGACACAGGCTAGACACAGGCTAGGCACAGGCTAGACACAGGCTAGACACAGGCTAGACAAAGGCTAGACACCGGCTAGACACAGGCTAGACACAGGCTAGACACAGGCTAGACACAGGCTAGACACAGGCTAGACACAGGCTAGCACAGCAGGCAAGACACAGGCTAGACAGACACAGGCTAGACACAGGCTAGACACAGGCACAGGCTAGACTACAGGCTAGACAGGCTAGACACGGGCCTAGGCACAGGCTAGACACAGACTAGACACAGGCTAGACAGAGGCTATACACTGGCTAGAACGGACGGCTAGAGCACTGGTTAAGACACTGGCTGGGCACAGGCCCCTAATCTACAGGCTAGTCTCAGGCAAGACACAGGCTAGACACAGGCTAGACACTGGCTAGGCTCAGGCTATGCACATGCCAGACACAGGCAAGGCACAGGCTAGACACAGGCTAGGCACAGGCTAGGCACAGGCTAGGCACAGGCTAGGCACGGGCTAGACACAGGCTAGACACAGGCTAGGCACAGGCTAGACACAGGCTAGACACAGGCTAGGCACAGGCTAGGCACAGGCTAGACACAGGCTAGACACAGGCTAGACACAGGCTAGACACAGGCTAGACCTGGGCTAGGCACAGGCTAGACACAGGCCAGGCACATGCCAGTCTGAGGCAAGACACAGGCTAGACACAGGCTGGACACAGGGCTAGACACAGGCTAGACACAGGCTGGGCACTGGCAGGCAGACACAGGCTAGGCACAGGCTAGACCCAGGCTAGACACAGGCTAGACACAGGCTAAACACAGGCTAGACACAGGCTAGACACACAGGCTAGACACAAAGGCTAGACACAGGCTAGGCAGACACAGGCTAGACACAGGCTAGACACAGGCAAGACACAGGCTAGACATGGCTAGGCACTGGCTAGACACAGGCTGGACACAGGCTAGGCACAAGGCAAGACACAGGCTAGACACAGGCTAGACACAGGCTGGGCACAGGCTAGCACAGGCTGGGCACTGGCCAGGCTAGACACAGGCTAGGCACAGGCTAGGCACAGGCTAGACTACAGGCTAGACACAGGCTGGACACAGGCTAGACACAGGCTAAACACAGGCTAGGCACAGGCTAGACACAGGCTAGACACAGGCTAGACACAGGCTAGGCACAGGCTAGGCACAGGCTAGGCAGCAGGCTAGACCAGGCTAAACACAGGCTAGACACAGGCTAGACACAGGCTAGACACAGGCTAGACACAGGCTAGACACAGGCTAGACACAGGCTAGACACAGGCTAGACACAGGCTAGGCACAGGCTAGACACAGGCTAGACACAGGCTAGACACAGGCTAGGCACAGGCTAGACACAGGCTAGGAACTGGCTAGGCACAGGCTAGGCACAGGCTAGACACTGGCAAGGCACAGGCTAGGCACAGGCTAGGCACAGGCTAGGCACAGGCTAGGCACAGGCTAGGCACAGGCTAGGCACTGGCTAGGCACAGGCTAGGCACAGGCTAGGCACAGGCTAGGCACAGGCTAGGCACAGGCTAGACACAGGCTAGACACAGGCTAGACACACGCTAGACACAGGCTAGGCACAGGCTAGACACAGGCTAGACACAGGCTAGGCACAGGCTAGACACAGGCTAGGCACAGGCAAGGCACAGGCTAGACACAGGCTAGACACAGGCTAGGCACAGGCTAGACACAGGCTAGACCTGGCTGAGACACAGGCTAGGCACAGGCTAGACCCAGGCTAAGCACAGGCTAGACCTGGGCTAGACACAGGCTAGACACAGGCTAGGCACAGGCTAGACACAGGCTAGACACAGGCTAGACACAGGCTAGACACAGACTAGGCACAGGCTAGACACAGGCTAGACACAGGCTAAGGACACAGGCTAAACACATGCCAGTCTCAGGCAGAGCAGGGCTAGACACAGGCTAGACACAGGCTAGACACAGGCTAGGCACAGGCTAGGCACAGGCCAGTCACAGGCAAGGCACAGGCTAGACACAGGCTAGACACAGGCTAGGCACAGGCTAGGCACAGGCTAGACACAGGCTAGGCACAGGCTAGGCACAGGCTAGACACAGGCTAGACACAGGCTAGGCACGGGCTAGGCACAGGCTAGACACAGGCTAGGCAAAGGCTAGGCACAGGCTAGACACAGGCTAGACACAGGCTAGACACAGGCTAGACACTGGCTAGGCACTAGGCACACAGGCTAGACACTGGCTAGACACAGGCTAGGCACAGGCATCAGACCTGCCAGGCTAGGCACACAGGCTAGACACAGGCTAGACACAGGCTAGGCACAGGCTAGACACAGGCTAGACACAGGCTAGGCACAGGCTAGACACAGGCTAGACACAGGCTAGACACAGGCTAGACACAGGCTAGACACAGGCTAGACACAGGCTAGGCACAGGCTAGACACAGGCTAGGCACGGGCTAGACACAGGCTAGGCACAGGCTAGACACAGGCCAGGCACAGGCTAGACACAGGCTAGACACAGGCTAGGCACAGGCTAGGCACAGGCTAGACACAGGCTAGACACTGGCTAGGCACACGCTATGCACATGCCAGGCTCAGGCAAGGCACAGGCTAGACACAGGCTAGACACAGGCTAGGCACAGGCTAGGCACATGGCTAGGCACAGGCTAGACACAGGCTAGACACAGGCTAGACACAGGCTAGACACTGGGCTAGACACAGGCTAGACACAGGCTAGACACAGGCTAGACAGAGGCTAGACACAGGCCAGGCACAGGCTAGACACAGGCTAGGCACAGGCTAGACACCGGCTAGACACAGGCTAGACACAGGCTAGACACAGGCTAGGGCTAGACACAGGCTAGACACAGGCTAGGCACA
Source organism: Zaprionus gabonicus (assembly GCA_018903695.1). Lineage (NCBI taxonomy): Eukaryota > Metazoa > Arthropoda > Insecta > Diptera > Drosophilidae > Zaprionus > Zaprionus gabonicus. The sequence goes on along the minus strand of JAEIFO010000670.1, from coordinate 8,824 downwards.
GGCTAGACACAGGCTAGACACAGGCTAGACACAGGCTAGACACAGGCTAGACACAGGCTAGACACAGGCTAGACACAGGCTAGGCACAGGCTAGACACAGGCTAGACACAGGCTAGGCACAGGCTAGACACATGCTAGACACAGGCTAGGCACAGGCTAGACACAGGCTAGACACTGGCTAGGCACAGGCTATGCACAGGCTAGACACAGGCTAGGCACAGGCTAGACACAGGCTAGACACAGGCTAGACACTAGGCTAGCCACAGGCTAGGCACAGGCTAGGCACACAGGCTAGACACACTGGGCTAGGCACAGGCTAGACACCAGGCTAGACACAGGCTAGACACAGGCTAGGCACAGGCTAGACACAGGCTGGCTAGGCAGGCTGAGCTAGGCTAGACAGGCTAGACACAGGCTAGACACAGGCTAGACACAGGCTAGGCACAGGCTAGACACAGGCTAGGCACAGGCTAGACACAGGCTAGACACAGGCTAGACACAGGCTAGACACAGGCTAGACACAGGCTAGACACAGGCTAGGCACAGGCTAGACACAGGCTAGACACAGGCTAGGCACAGGCTAGACACAGGCTAGACACTGGCTAGACACAGGCTAGACACAGGCTAGACTCAGGCTAGACACAGGCTAGACACAGGCTAGACACAGGCTAGGCACAGGCTAGACACAGGCTAGACACAGGCTAGACACAGGCTAGACACAGGCTAGACACAGGCTAGACACAGGCTAGGCACAGGCTAGACACAGGCTAGACAGGCTAGACACAGGCTAGACACAGGCTAGACACAGGCTAGACACAGGCTAGACACAGGCTAGGCACAGGCTAGACACAGGCTAGACACAGGCTAGGCACAGGCTAGACACAGGCTAGACACAGGCTAGGCACAGGCTAGACATACTGGCTAGGCACAGGCTAGGCACAGGCCAGGCTAGACACAGGCTAGACACAGGCTAGACACAGGCTAGGCACAGGCTAGACACAGGCTAGACACAGGCTAGACACTGGGCTAGACACAGGCTAGACACAGGCTAGACACAGGCTAGACACAGGCTAGGCACAGGCTAGACACAGGCTAGGCACTGGCGCTAGGCACAGGCTAGACACAGGCTAGACACAGGCTAGACACAGGCTAGGCACAGGCTAGACACAGGCTAGACACAGGCTAGGCACAGGCTAGACACAGGCTAGACACAGGCTAGACACAGGCTAGACACAGGCTAGACACAGGCTAGACACAGGCTAGGCACAGGCTAGACACAGGCTAGACACAGGCTAGACACAGGCTAGGCACAGGCTAGACACAGGCTAGGCACAGGCTAGACACAGGCTAGGCACAGGCTAGACATGCCAGACACAGGCTAGGCACAGGCTAGACACAGGCTAGACACAGGCTAGACAGAGGCTAGACACACGGCTAGACAGCAGGCACAGGCTAGACACAGGCTAGACACTGGCTAGACACAGGCTAGACACAGGCTAGACACAGGCTAGGCTGAGGCTAGGCACAGGCTAGACACAGGCTAGGCACAGGCTAGACACAGGCCTAGACACAGGCTAGACACAGGCTAGACACAGGCTAGACACAGGCTAGACACAGGCTAGACACAGGCTAGACACAGGCTAGACACAGGCTAGACACAGGCTAGACACAGGCTAGACACAGGCTAGGCACAGGCTAGACACAAGGCTAGACACAGGCTAGGCACAGGCTAGACACAGGCTAGGCACAGGCTAGACACAGGCTAGGCACAGGCTAGGCACAGGCTAGACACAGGCTAGACACAGGCTAGACACAGGCTAGACACAGGCTAGGCACACTGGCTAGACACTGGCTAGACACAGGCTAGGACACAGGCTAGGCACAGGCTAGACACAGGCTAGACACAGGCTAGGCACAGGCTAGACACAGGCTAGACACAGGCTAGACACAGGCTAGGCACAGGCTAGGCACAGGCTAGGCACAGGCTAGACACTGGCTAGACACAGGCTAGGCACAGGCTAGACACAGGCTAGGCACAGGCTAGACACAGGCTAGGCACAGGCTAGACACAGGCTAGACACAGGCTAGACACAGGCTAGACACAGGCTAGACACAGGCTAGACACAGGCTAGACACAGGCTAGGCACAGGCTAGACACAAGGCTAGACACAGGCTAGGCACAGGCTAGACACAGGCTAGACACAGGCTAGACACAGGCTAGGCACAGGCTAGACACAGGCTAGGCACAGGCTAGACACAGGCTAGACACAGGCTAGACACAGGCTAGGCACAGGCTAGGCACTGGCTAGACACAGGCTAGGCACAGGCTAGGCACAGGCTAGACACAGGCTAGACACAGGCTAGACACAGGCTAGACACAGGCTAGACACAGGCTAGGCACAGGCTAGACACAGGCTAGGCACACTAGGCTAGACACAGGCTAGACACAGGCTAGACACAGGCTAGGCACAGGCTAGACACAGGCTAGACACAGGCTAGACACAGGCTAGGCAAGGCTAGACACAGGCTAGACACAGGCTAGACACAGGCTAGACACAGGCTAGACACAGGCTAGACACAGGCTAGACACAGGCTAGACACAGGCTAGACACAGGCACAGGCTAGACACAGGCTAGACACAGGCTAGACACAGGCTAGACACAGGCTAGACACAGGCTAGACACAGGCTAGACACAGGCTAGACACAGGCTAGGCACAGGCTAGACACAGGCTAGACACTGGCTAGGCACAGGCTAGGCACAGGCTAGGCACAGGCTAGGCACAGGCTAGACACTGGCTAGGCACAGGCTATGCACATGCCAGTCTCAGGCAAGGCACAGGCTAGACACAGGCTAGACACAGGCTAGACACAGGCTAGACACATGGCTAGGCACAGGCTAGGCACAGGCTAGACACAGGCTAGACACTGGCTAGACACAGGCTAGACACAGGCTAGACACAGGCTAGGCACAGGCTAGACACAGGCTAGACACAGGCTAGACACAGGCTGGCTGGCAGCTGGGCTAGACACAGGCTAGACACAGGCTAGACACAGGCTAGACACAGGCTAGACACAGGCTAGACACAGGCTAGACACAGGCTAGACACATGCTAGACACAGGCTAGACACAGGCTAGACACAGGCTAGACACAGGCTAGGCACAGGCTAGACACAGGCTAGACACTGGCTAGGCACAGGCTAGACACAGGCTAGACACTGGCTAAGGCACAGGCTAGACACAGGCTAGACACAGGCTAGGCACAGGCTAGACACAGGCTAGACACAGGCTAGACACAGGCTAGACACAGGCTAGACACAGGCTAGACACAGGCTAGACACAGGCTAGACACAGGCTAGGCACAGGCTAGACACAGGCTAGACACAGGCTAGACACAGGCTAGACACAGGCTAGACACAGGCTAGACACAGGCTAGGCACAGGCTGGACACACAGGCTAGACACAGGCTAGGCACAGGCTAGACACAGGCTAGACACAGGCTAGACACAGGCTAGACACAGGCTAGACACAGGCTAGACACAGGCTAGACAGGCTAGGCACAGGCTAGGCACAGGCTAGACACAGGCTAGACACTGGCTAGGCACAGGCTAGACACAGGCTAGACACAGGCTAGGCACAGGCTAGACACAGGCTAGACACAGGCTAGACACAGGCTAGGCACAGGCTAGACACAGGCTAGACACAGGCTAGACACAGGCTAGACACAGGCTAGACACAGGCTAGGCACAGGCTAGACACAGGCTAGACACAGGCTAGGCACAGGCTAGGCACAGGCCAGTCTGGGCTAGGCACAGGCTAGACACAGGCTAGACACTGGCTAGGCACGGCTAGGCACAGGCTGGACACAGGCTAGACACAGGCTAGGCACAGGCTAGACACAGGCTAGACACAGGCTACACTGGCTAGACACAGGCTAGACACAGGCTAGACACAGGCTAGACACAGGCTAGACACAGGCTAGGCACAGGCTAGACACAGGCTAGACACAGGCTAGGCACAGGCTAGACACAGGCTAGACACAGGCTAGGCACAGGCTAGACACAGGCTAGACACAGGCTAGGCACAGGCTAGACACAGGCTAGACACAGGCTAGACACCGGCTAGGCACAGGCTAGGCAGCGACACAGGCTAGGCACAGGCTAGACACTGGCTAGGCACAGGCTAGGCACATGCTAGGCACAGGCTAGACACAGGCTAGACACAGGCTAGGCACAGGCTAGACACAGGCTAGGCACAGGCTAGACACAGGCTAGACACAGGCTAGACACAGGCTAGACACAGGCTAGGCACAGGCTAGACACAGGCTAGACACAGGCTAGACACAGGCTAGAACCAGCTGAGGCTAGACACAGGCTAGACACAGGCTAGACACTGGCTAGGCACAGGCTAGGCACAGGCTAGGCACAGGCTAGGCACAGGCTAGGCACAAGCTAGGCACAGGCTAGGCTCAGGCTAGACACAGGCTAGACACAGGCTAGACACAGGCTAGACACAGGCTAGACACAGGCTAGACACAGGCTAGACACAGGCTAGACACAGGCTAGGCACAGGCTAGGCACTGGGCTAGGCACAGGCTAGACACAGGCTAGACACAGGCTAGACACAGGCTAGACACTGGCTAGGCTGCCTAGACACAGGCTAGACACAGGCTAGACACAGGCTGGACAGGCTAGACACAGGCTAGACACTGGGCTAGACACAGGCTAGGCACATGCTCAGGCTAGAGCACAGGCTAGGCACAGGCTAGACACAGGCTAGGCACAGGCTAGGCACAGGCTAGACACAGGCTAGACACAGGCTAGACACTGGCTAGACACAGGCTAGACACAGGCTAGACACAGGCTAGGCACAGGCTAGACAGGCTAGACACAGGCTAGACACAGGCTAGACACAGGCTAGGCACAGGCTAGACAGGCACACAGCTAGACACAGGCTAGACACAGGCTAGACACAGGCTAGACACTGGCTAGGCACAGGCTAGACACAGGCTAGGCACAGGCTAGACACAGGCTAGGCACAGGCTAGGCACAGGCTGGCTAGACACTGGGCTAGACACTGGCTAGGCACTGACTAGACACAGGCTAGACACAGGCTAGACACAGGCTGGACACAGGCTAGACACAGGCTAGACACTGGGCTAGACACAGGCTAGACACATGGCTAGACACAGGCTAGACACAGGCTAGGCACAGGCTAGACACAGGCTAGACTCAGGCTAGGCACAGGCTAGACACAGGCTAGACACTGGCTAGGCACAGGCTAGACAGAACAGGCTAGGCACAGGCTGGGCACAGGCTAGACACAGGCTAGACACAGGCTAGGCACACAGGCTAGACACAGGCTAGACACAGGCTAGACACAGGCTAGACACAGGCTAGACACAGGCTAGACACTGGCACAGGCTAGGCACTGGGCTAGGCACAGGCTAGACACAGGCTAGACACTGGCTAGGCACAGGCTAGACACATGCTAGACACAGAGGCTAGGCACAGGCTAGACACAGGCTAGACACTGGCTAGGCACAGGCTAGGCACAGGCTAGACACAGGCTAGACACTGGCTAGACACAGGCTAGACACAGGCTAGGCACTGGGCTAGACACAGGCTAGACACTGGCTAGACACAGGCTAGACACAGGCTAGACACAGGCTAGACACAGGCTGAGCACAGGCTATGCACATGCCAGTCACAGGCAAGGCACAGGCTAGACACAGGCTAGACACAGGCTAGGCACAGGCTAGACACAGGCTAGGCACAGGCTAGACACAGGCTGGACACAGGCTAGACACAGAGGCTAGACACAGGCTAGACACAGGCTAGACACAGGCTAGACACAGGCTAGACACAGGCTAGACACAGGCTAGACACAGGGCTAGACACAGGCTAGACACAGGCTAGGCACAGGCTAGACACAGGCTAGGCACTGGCTAGACACAGGCTAGACACAGGCTAGACATGCCGTCTCAGGCTAGGCACAGGCTAGACACAGGCTAGACACTGGCTAGGCTAGACACAGGCTAGACACAGGCTAGACACAGGCTAGACACAGGCTAGGCACAGGCTAGACACAGGCTAGACACAGGCTAGGCACAGGCTAGACACAGGCTAGGCACAGGCTAGACACAGGCTAGACACAGGCTAGACACAGGCTAGACACAGGCTAGACACAGGCTAGGCACAGGCTAGACACATGCCAGCTAGACACAGGCTAGACACAGGCTAGACACTGGCTAGGCACAGGCTAGGCACTGACCAGGCTAGGCACAGGCTAGACACAGGCTAGGCAGCAGACAGGCTAGGCACAGGCTAGACACAGGCTAGACACAGGCTAGACACTGGCTAGACACAGGCTAGACACAGGCTAGGCACAGGCTAGACACAGGCTAGGCACAGGCTAGACACAGGCTAGGCACAGGCTGAGACACTGGCTAGAGCACAGGCTAGGCACAGGCTAGACACAGGCTAGACACAGGCTAGACACAGGCTAGACACTGGCTAGGCACAGGCTAGAACACTGGCTAGACACAGGCTAGACACAGGCTAGACACAGGCTAGACACAGGCTAGACACAGGCTAGACACTGGGCTAGGCACAGGCTAGACACATAGACACAGGCTAGGCACAGGCTAGACACAGGCTAGACACTGGCTAGGCACAGGCTAGGCACAGGCTAGGCACAGGCTAGACACTGGCTAGGCACAGGCTAGACACTGGCTAGGCACAGGCTAGACCTGGGCTAGACACAGGCTAGACCTGGCTAGAACACAGGCTAGACACAGGCTAGACACTGGCTAGGCACAGGCTAGGCATGGGCTAGACACTGGCTAGGCACAGGCTAGACACTGGCTAGACACTGGCTAGGCACAGGCTAGACACAGGCTTGTCACAGGCTAGGCACAGGCTAGACACTGGGCTAGGCACAGGCTAGGCACAGGGCTAGACACTGGCTAGGCACAGGCTAGACACAGGCTAGGCACAGGCTAGGCACAGGCTAGGCACAGGCTAGACACAGGCTAGGCACAGGCTAGACACAGGCTAGACTGGCTAGACACAGGCTAGACACTGGCTAGGCACAGGCTAGACACCAGGCTGACAGGCTAGACACAGGCTAGACACAGGCTAGACACTGGCTAGGCACAGGCTAGACCACTGGCTAGACACTGGCTAGGCACAGGCTAGGCACAAAGGCTAGACACAGGCTAGACACAGGCTAGACACTGGCTAGACACAGGCTAACATGCCACTGGCAAGGCACAGGCTAGACACAGGCTAGACACTGGCTAGAGCACAGGCTAGACACAGGCTAGACACAGGCTAGACACTGGCTAGGCACAGGCTAGACACAGGCTAGACACTGGCTAGGCACAGGCTAGACACAGGCTAGGCACAGGCTAGACACTGGCTAGGCACAGGCTAGACACAGGCTAGACTGGGCCAGGCACAGGCTAGACACAGGCTAGACACAGGCTAGGCACAGGCTAGACACAGGCTAGGCACAGGCTAGACACAGGCTAAGACACAGGCTAGACACAGGCTAGACACTGGCTAGGCACAGGCTAGACACAGGCTAGACACAGGCTAGACACAGGCTAGACACAGGCTAGACACAGGCTAGACACAGGCTAGACACAGGCTGAACAGGCTAGACACAGGCTAGACACAGGCTAGACACAGGCTAGACACAGGCTAGACACAGGCTAGACACAGGCTAGACACAGGCTAGACTGAGGCTAGACACAGGCTAGACACAGGCTAGACACAGGCTAGACACAGGCTAGACACAGGCTAGACACAGGCTAGACACAGGCTAGACACAGGCTAGACACAGGCTAGACACAGGCTAGACACAGGCTAGACACAGGCTAGACACAGGCTAGACACAGGCTAGACACAGGCTAGACACAGGCTAGACACAGGCTAGACACTGGGCTAGGCACAGGCTAGACACAGGCTAGACACAGGCTAGACACAGGCTAGACACAGGCTAGACACAGGCTAGGCACAGGCTAGACTAGGCACTGGGCTAGACACAGGCTAGACACAGGCTAGACACGGCTAGACACAGGCTAGACACAGGCTAGACACAGGCTAGACACAGGCTAGACACAGGCTAGACACAGGCTAGACACAGGCTAGACACAGGCTAGACACAGGCTAGACACAGGCTAGACACAGGCTAGACACAGGCTAGACTGAGGCTAGACACAGGCTAGACACAGGCTAGACACAGGCCAGACACAGGCTAGACAGAGGCTAGACACAGGCTAGACACAGGCTAGACACAGGCTAGACACAGGCTAGACACAGGCTAGACACAGGCTAGACATGCCTAGACACAGGCTAGGCACAGGCTAGACACAGGCTAGGCACAGGCTAGGCACTGGCTAGAGGCACAGGCTAGACACTGGCTAGGCACAGGCTAAGCCGCACGGCTAACAGGCTAGACACAGGCTAGGCACAGGCTAGACACAGGCTAGACACTGGCTAGGCACAGGCTAGACACAGGCTAGGCACAGGCTAGACAGGGCTAGACACAGGCTAGACACAGGCTAGACACAGGCTAGACACAGGCTAGACACTGGCTAGGCACAGGCTGAACACTGGCTAGGCACAGGCTAGACACAGGCTAGACACAGGCTAGGCACAGGCTAGACACAGGCTAGACACAGGCTAGACACAGGCTAGACACAGGCTGAACACAGGCTAGACACAGGCTGGCTAGACACAGGCTAGACACAGGCTAGGCACAGGCTAGACACAGGCTAGACACAGGCTAGACACAGGCTAGACACAGGCTGAACACAG
>JAEIFO010000669.1:0-49189 GCA_018903695.1 Zaprionus gabonicus | reverse complement strand
TGTGCCTAGCCTGTGTCTAGCCTGTGTCTAGCCTGTGCCTTGCCTGAGACTGGCATGTGCATAGCCTGTGCCTAGCCAGTGTCTAGCCAGTGCCTAGCCTGTGCCTAGCATTTGCCTAGCCTGTGTCTAGCCTGTGTCTAGCCTGTGCCTTGCCTGGACTGGCATGTGCATAGCCTGTGCCTAGCCAGTGTCTAGCCTGTGTCTAGCCTGTGCCTAGCCAGTGTCTAGCCTGTGTCTAGCCTGTGCCTTGCCTGTGACTGGCATGTGCATAGCCTGTGCCTAGCCAGTGTCTAGCCTGTGTCTAGCCTGTGCCTTGCCTGAGACTGGCATGTGCATAGCCTGTGCCTAGCCAGTGTCTAGCCTGTGTCTAGCCTGTGCCTAGCCAGTGTCTAGCCTGTGTCTAGCCTGTGCCTAGCCTGTGTCTAGCCTGTGTCTAGCCTGTGCCTTGCCTGTGACTGGCATGTGCATAGCCTGTGTCATGTCTAGCCTGTGTCTAGCCTGTGCCTTGCCTGAGACTGGCATGTGCATAGCGTGTGCCTAGCCAGTGTCTAGCCAGTGCCTAGCCTGTGCCTAGCCTGTGTCTAGCCTGTGTCTAGCCTGTGCCTAGCCTGTGTCTAGCCTGTGCCTAGCCTGTGCCTAGCCTGTGTCTAGCCTGTGTCTAGCCTGTGTCTAGCCTGTGCCTAGCCTGTGCCTAGCCTGTGCCTAGCCTGTGTCTAGCCAGTGCTCTAGCCTGTGTCTAGCCTGTGCCTTGCCTGTGCCCTGGCCTGTGCCTAGCCTGTGCCTAGCCTGTGCCTAGCCTGTGCCTAGCCTGTGCCTAGCCTGTGCCTAGCCTGTGCCTAGCCTGTGCCTAGCCTGTGCCTAGCCTGTGTCTAGCCTGTGTCTAGCCTGTGTCTAGCCTGTGCCTTGCCTGTGACTGGCATGTGCATAGCCTGTGCTTAGCCAGTGTCTAGCCTGTGTCTAGCCTGTGCCTTGCCTGAGACTGGCATGTGCATAGCGTGTGCCTAGCCAGTGTCTAGCCAGTGCCTAGCCTGTGCCTAGCCAGTGTCTAGCCTGTGTCTAGCCTGTGTCCTAGCCAGTGCCTAGCCTGTGCCTAGCCTGTGCCTAGCCTGTGTCTAGCCTGTGTCTAGCCTGTGTCTAGCCTGTGCCTTGCCTGTGACTGGCATGTGCATAGCCTGTGCCTAGCCAGTGTCTAGCCTGTGCCTTGCCTGAGACAGGCATGTGCATAGCGTGTGCCTAGCCAGTGTCTAGCCAGTGCCTAGCCTGTGCCTAGCCAGTGTCTAGCCTGTGTCTAGCCTGTGCCTAGCCTGTGACTGGCCTGTGCATAGCCTGTGCCTAGCCTGTGTCTAGCCTGTGTCTAGCCTGTGCCTAGCCTGTGTCTAGCCTGTGTCTAGCCTGTGCCTTGCCTGTGACTGGCATGTGCATAGCCTGTGCCTAGCCAGTGTCTAGCCTGTGTCTAGCCTGTGCCTTGCCTGAGACTGGCATGTGCATAGCGTGTGCCTAGCCAGTGTCTAGCCTGTGTCTAGCCTGTGCCTAGCCTAGTGCCTAGCCTGTGCCTAGCCAGTGTCTAGCCTTTGTCTAGCCTGTGTCTAGCCTGTGCCTAGCCTGTGCCTTGCCTGTGACTGGCATGTGCATAGCCTGTGCCTAGCCAGTGTCTAGCCTGTGTCTAGCCTGTGCCTTGCCTGAGACTGGCATGTGCATAGCGTGTGCCTAGCCAGTGTCTAGCCTGTGCCTAGCCTGTGCCTAGCCTGTGTCTAGCCTGTGCCTAGCCTGTGTCTAGCCTGTGTCTAGCCCTGTGCCTAGCCTGTGTCTAGCCTGTGCCTAGCCTGTGCCTAGCCTGTGTCTAGCCTGTGCCTAGCCGGTGTCTAGCCTGTGTCTAGCCTGTGCCTTGCCTGTGACTGGCCTGTGCCTAGCCTGTGCCTAGCCAGTGTCTAGCCTGTGTCTAGCCTGTGCCTAGCCTGGCATGTGCATAGCCTGTGCCTAGCCTGTGTCTAGCCAGTGCCTAGCCTGTGCCTAGCCAGTGTCTAGCCTGTGTCTAGCCTGTGTCTAGCCAGTGTCTAGCCTGTGTCTAGCCTGTGTCTAGCCTGTGTCTAGCCTGTGTCTAGCCTGTGCCTAGCCTGTGTCTAGCCTGTGTCTAGCCTGTGTCTAGCCTGTGCCTAGCCTGTGTCTGGCCTGTGCTAGCCTGTGCCTAGCCAGTGTCTAGCCTGTGTCTAGCCTGTGCCTAGCCTGTGCCTAGCCAGTGTCTAGCCTGTGTCTAGCCTGTGCCTTGCCAGAGACTGGCATGTGCATAGCGTGTGCCTAGCCAGTGTCTAGCCTGTGTCTAGCCTGTGCCTTGCCTGAGACTGGCATGTGCATAGCCTGTGCCTAGCCAGTGTCTAGCCTGTGTCTAGCCTGTGCCTAGCCTGTGCCTAGCCTGTGTCTAGCCTGTGTCTAGCCTGTGCCTAGCCTGTGTCTAGCCTGTGTCTAGCCTGTGTCTAGCCTGTGTCTAGCCTGTGCCTTGCCTGTGACTGGCCTGTGCCTAGCCTGTGCCTAGCCTGTGTCTAGCCTGTGTCTAGCCTGTGCCTTGCCTGTGACTGGCATGTGCATAGCCTGTGCCTAGCCAGTGTCTAGCCTGTGCCTAGCCTGTGCCTAGCCAGTGTCTAGCCTGTGCCTAGCCTGTGCCTAGCCTGTGTCTAGCCTGTGCCTAGCCAGTGTCTAGCCTGTGTCTAGCCTGTGCCTTGCCAGAGACTGGCATGTGCATAGCGTGTGCCTAGCCAGTGTCTAGCCTGTGTCTAGCCTGTGCCTTGCCTGAGACTGGCATGTGCATAGCCTGTGCCTAGCCAGTGTCTAGCCTGTGTCTAGCCTGTGCCTAGCCTGTGTCTAGCCTGTGTCTAGCCTGTGCCTTGCCTGTGACTGGCATGTGCATAGCCTGTGCCTAGCCTGTGTCTAGCCTGTGTCTAGCCTGTGTCTAGCCTGTGCCTTGCCTGAGACTGGCATGTCATAGCCTGTGCCTAGCCTGTGTCTAGCCAGTGCCTAGCCTGTGCCTAGCCAGTGTCTAGCCTGTGTCTAGCCTGTGCCTAGCCTGTGACTAGCATGTGCATAGCCTGTGCCCTAGCCAGTGTCTAGCCAGTGCCTAGCCTGTGCCTAGCCTGTGCCTAGCCTGTGTCTAGCCTGTGTCTAGCCTGTGCCTTGCCTGTGACTGGCATGTGCATAGCCTGTGCCTAGCCAGTGTCTAGCCTGTGTCTAGCCTGTGCCTAGCCTGTGTCTAGCCTGTGTCTAGCCTGTGCCTTGCCTGAGACTGGCCTGTGCATAGCCTGTGCCTAGCCAGTGTCTAGCCTGTGTCTAGCCTGTGCCTAGCCTGTGTCTAGCCTGTGTCTAGCCTGTGCCTTGCCTGTGACTGGCATGTGCATAGCCTGTGCCTAGCCAGTGTCTAGCCTGTGTCTAGCCTGTGCCTTGCCTGAGACTGGCATGTGCATAGCCTGTGCCTAGCCAGTGTCTAGCCTGTGTCTAGCCTGTGCCTTGCCTGAGACTGGCATGTGCATAGCCTGTGCCTAGCCAGTGTCTAGCCTGTGTCTAGCCTGTGCCTAGCCTGTGCCTAGCCTGGCATGTGCCTAGCCTGTGCCTAGCCTGTGTCTAGCCTGTGTCTAGCCTGTGCCTTGCCTGTGACTGGCATGTGCATAGCCTGTGCCTTGCCAGTGTCTAGCCTTTGTCTAGCCTGTGCCTAGCCTGTGTCTAGCCTGTGTCTAGCCTGTGCGTTGCCTGTGACTGGCATGTGCATAGCCTGTTCCTAGCCTGTGTCTAGCCTGTGCCTTGCCTGAGACTGGCATGTGCATAGCGTGTGCCTAGCCAGTGTCTAGCCAGTGACTAGCCTGTGCCTAGCCTGTGTATAGCCTGTGTATAGCCTGTGTCTAGCCTGTGTCTAGCCTGTGTCTAGCCTGTGTCTAGCCTGTGTCTAGCCTGTGTCTAGCCTGTGTCTAGCCTGTGTCTAGCCTGTGTCTAGTCTGTGTCTTGACGGTGTCTAGCCTGTGCCTAGCCTGTGCTGGCTAGCCTGTGCCTAGCCTGTGCCTAGCCTGTGCCTAGCCTGTGCCTAGCCTGTGCCTAGCCTGTGCCTAGCCTGCTGTGCCTAGCCTGTGCCTAGCCTGTGTCTAGCCTGTGTCTAGCCTGTGTCTAGCCTGTGCCTTGCCTATGACTGGCATGTGCATAGCCTGTGCCTAGCCAGTGTCTAGCCTGTGTCTAGCCTGTGCCTTGCCTGAGACTGGCATGTGCATAGCGTGTGCCTAGGCAGTGTCTAGCTTGTGCCTGTGCCTAGCCAGCCCAGCCTGTACCTAGCCTGTGCCTAGCCTGTGCCTAGCCTGTGTCTAGCCTGTGTCTAGCCTGTGTCTAGCCTGTGTCTAGCCTGTGCCTTGCCTGTGACTGGCATGTGCATAGCCTGTGTCTAGCCAGTGTCTAGCCTGTGCCTTGCCTGAGACAGGCATGTGCATAGCGTGTGCCTAGCCAGTGTCTAGCCAGTGCCTAGCCTGTGCCTAGCCTGTGTCTAGCCTGTGTCTAGCCTGTGTGTTGCCAGTGACTGGCATGTGCATAGCCTGTGCCTAGCCTGTGTCTAGGCTGTGTCTAGCCTGTGCCTAGCCTGTGTCTAGCCTGTGTCTAGCCTGTGCCTTGCCTGTTACTGGAATGTGCATAGCCTGTGCCTAGCCAGTGTCTAGCCTGTGTCTAGCCTGTGCCTTGCCTGAGACTGGCATGTGCATAGCGTGTGCCTACCAGTGTCTAGCCAGTGTCTAGCCAGTGTCTACCAGTGCCTAGCCTTTGCCTAGCCAGTGTCTAGCCTTTGTCTAGCCAGTGCCTAGCCTGTGCCTAGCCTGTGCCTTGCCTGTGACTGTATGTGCATAGCCTATGCCTAGCCAGTGTCTAGCCTGTGTCTAGCCTGTGCCTTGCCTAAGACAGGCATGTGAATAGCGTGTGCCTAGGCAGTGTCTAGCCAGTGCCTAGCCTGTGTCTAGCCTGTGCCTTGCCTGAGACTGGCATGTGCATAGCGTGTGCCTAGCCAGTGTCTAGCCAGTGCCTAGCCTGTGCCTAGCCTGTGCCTAGCCTGTGCCTAGCCTGTGCCTAGCCTGTGCCTAGCCTGTGCCTAGCCTGTGCCTAGCCTGTGCCTAGCCTGTGTCTAGCCTGTGTCTAGTCAGTGTCTAGCCGGTGTCTAGCCGGTCTCTAGCCGGTGTCTAGCCTGTGCCTTGCCTGAGACTGGCATGTGCATAGCCTGTGCCTAGCCAGTGTCTAGTCTGTGTCTAGCCTTTGTCTAGCCTGTGCCTAGCCTGTGTCTAGCCTGTGTCTAGCCTGTTTCTAGCCTGTGTCTAGCCTGTGTCTAGCCTGTGTCTAGCTTGTGTCTAGCCTGTGTCTAGCCTGTGTCTAGCCTGTGCCTAGCCTGTGTCTAGCCTGTGCCTAGCCTGTGTCTAGCCTGTGTCTAGCCTGTGTCTAGCCTGTGTCTAGCCTGTGTCTAGCCTGTGTCTAGCCTGTGCCTAGCCAGTGTCTAGCCTGTGTCTAGCCTGTGCCTTGCCTGTGACTGGCATGTGACTGGCATGTGCATAGCGTGTGCCTTGCCTGTGACTGGCATGTGACTGGCATGTGCATAGCGTGTGCCTCGCCAGTGTCTAGCCTGTGTCTAGCCTGTGCCTTGCCTGAGACTGGCATGTGCATAGCCTGTGCCTAGCCTGTGTCTAGCCTGTGTCTAGCCTGTTTCTAGCCTGTGTCGAGCCTGTGTCTAGCCTGTGTCTAGCTTGTGTCTAGCCTGTGTCTACCCTGTGTCTAGCCTGTGCCTAGCCTGTGTCTAGCCTGTGTCTAGCCTGTGTCTAGCCTGTGTCTAGCCTGTGTCTAGCCTGTGTCTAGCCTGTTTCTAGCCTGTGTCTAGCCTGTGTCTAGCCTGTGTCTAGCCTGTGCCTAGCCAGTGTCTAGCCTGTGTCTAGCCTGTGCCTTGCCTGTGACTGGCATGTGACTGGCATGTGCATAGCCTGTGCCTAGCCAGTGTCTAGCCTGTGCCTTGCCTGAGACTGGCATGTGCATAGCGAGTGCCTAGCCAGTGTCTAGCCTGTGTCTAGCCTGTGCCTTGCCAGAGACTGGCATGTGCATAGCGTGTGCCTAGCCAGTGTCTAGCCTGTGTCTAGCCTGTGCCTTGCCTGAGACAGGCATGTGCATAGCGTGTCCCTAGCCAGTGTCTATCCAGTGCCTAGCCTGTGCCTAGCCTGTGCCTAGCCTGTGTCTAGCCTGTGTCTAGCCTGTGCGTTGCCTGTGACTGGCATGTGCATAGCCTGTTCCTAGCCTGTGTCTAGCCTGTTTCTAGCCTGTGCCTAGCCTGTGTCTAGCCTGTATCTAGCCTGTGCCTTGCCTGTGACTGGAATGTCCATAGCCTGTGCCTAGCCAGTGTCTAGCCTGTGTCTAGCCTGTGCCTTGCCTGAGACTAGCATGTGCATAGCGTGTGCCTAGCCAGTGTCTAGCCAGTGCCTAGCCTGTGCCTAGCCAGTGTCTAGCCTTTGTCTAGCCAGTGCCTAGCCTGTGCCTAGCCTGTGCCTTGCCTGAGACTGGCATGTGCATAGCGTGTGCCTAGCCAGTGTCTAGCCTGTGTCTAGCCTGTGCCTTGCCTGAGACTGGCATGTGCATAGCGTGTGCCTAGCCGGTGTCTAGCCTGTGTCTAGCCTGTGCCTTGCCTGAGACAGGCCTGTGCATAGCGTGTGCCTAGCCAGTGTCTATCCAGTGCCTAGCCTGTGCCTAGCCTGTGTCTAGCCTGTGTCTAGCCTGTGCGTTGCCTGTGACTGGCATGTGCATAGCCTGTTCCTAGCCTGTGTCTAGCCTTTGTCTAGCCTGTGCCTAGCCTGTGTCTAGCCTGTGTCTAGCCTGTGCCTTGCCTGTGACTGGCATGTGCATAGCCTGTGCCTAGCCAGTGTCTAGCCTGTGTCTAGCCTGTGCCTTGCCTGAGACTGGCATGTGCATAGCGTGTGCCTAGCCAGTGTCTAGCCAGTGCCTAGCCTGTGCCTTGCCATTGTCTAGCCTTTGTCTAGCCTGTGCCTAGCCTGTGTCTAGCCTGTGTCTAGCCTGTGCGTTGCCTGTGACTGGCATGTGCATAGCCTGTTCCTAGCCTGTGTCTAGCCTGTGCCTTGCCTGAGACTGGCATGTGCATAGCGTGTGCCTAGCCAGTGTCTAGCCAGTGACTAGCCTGTGCCTAGCCTGTGTATAGCCTGTGTATAGCCTGTGTCTAGCCTGTGTCTAGCCTGTGTCTAGCCTGTGTCTAGCCTGTGTCTAGCCTGTGTCTAGCCTGTGTCTAGCCTCTGTCTAGCCTGTGTCTAGTCTGTGTCTTGACGGTGTCTAGCTGGTGTCTAGCCTGTGCCTAGCCTGTGCGTGGCCTGTGCCTTGCCTGTGCCTAGCTTGTGCCTAGCCTGTGCCTAGCCTGTGCCTAGCCTGTGCCTAGCCTGTGCCTAGCCTGTGCCTAGCCTGTGTCTAGCCTGTGTCTAGCCTGTGTCTAGCCTGTGCCTTGCCTGTGACTGGCATGTGCATAGCCTGTGCCTAGCCATTGTCTAGCCTGTGTCTAGCCTGTGCCTTGCCTGAGACTGGCATGTGCATAGCGTGTGCCTAGGCAGTGTCTAGCTTGTGCCTAGCCTGTGCCTAGCCTGTGCCTAGCCTGTACCTAGCCTGTGCCTAGCCTGTGCCTAGCCTGTGTCTAGCCTGTGTCTAGCCTGTGTCTAGCCTGTGTCTAGCCTGTGCCTTGCCTGTGACTGGCATGTGCATAGCCTGTGTCTAGCCAGTGTCTAGCCTGTGCCTTGCCTGAGACAGGCATGTGCATAGCGTGTGCCTAGCCAGTGTCTATCCAGTGCCTAGCCTGTGCCTAGCCTGTGTCTAGCCTGTGTCTAGCCTGTGCGTTGCCTGTGACTGGCATGTGCATAGCCTGTGCCTAGCCTGTGTCTAGGCTGTGTCTAGCCTGTGCCTAGCCTGTGTCTAGCCTGTGTCTAGCCTGTGCCTTGCCTGTTACTGGAATGTGCATAGCCTGTGCCTAGCCAGTGTCTAGCCTGTGTCTAGCCTGTGCCTTGCCTGAGACTGGCATGTGCATAGCGTGTGCCTAGCCAGTGTCTAGCCAGTGTCTAGCCAGTGTCTAGCCAGTGCCTAGCCTTTGCCTAGCCAGTGTCTAGCCTTTGTCTAGCCAGTGCCTAGCCTGTGCCTAGCCTGTGCCTTGCCTGTGACTGTATGTGCATAGCCTATGCCTACCCAGTGTCTAGCCTGTGTCTAGCCTGTGCCTTGCCTAAGACAGGCATGTGAATAGCGTGTGCCTAGGCAGTGTCTAGCCAGTGCCTAGCCTGTGCCTAGCCAGTGTCTAGCCTTTGTCTAGTCTGTGCCAAGCCAGTGTCTAGCCTGTGCCTAGCCAGTGTATAGCCTCTGTCTAGCCTGTGTCTAGTCAGTGTCTAGCCGGTGTCTAGCGGATGTCTAGCCTTTGACTAGCTTGTGCCTAGCCAGTGCCTAGCCTGTGCCTAGCCTGTGCCTAGCCTGTGGCTAGCCTGTGTCTAGCCTGTGCCTTGCCTGTGACTGGCATGTGCATAGCCTATGCCTAGCCAGTGTCTAGCCTGTGTCTAGCCTGTGTCTAGCCTGTGCCTTGCCTAAGACAGGCATATGAATAGCGTGTGCCTAGGCAGTGTCTAGCCAGTGCCTAGCCTCTGCCTAGCCAGTGTATAGCCTCTGTCTAGCCTGTGTCTAGTCAGTGTCTAGCCGGTGTCTAGCGGATGTCTAGCCTGTGACTAGCTTGTGCCTAGCCAGTGCCTAGCCTGTGCCTAGCCTGTGGCTAGCCTGTGTCTAGCCTGTGCCTTGCCTGTGACTGGCATGTGCATAGCCTGTGCCTAGCCTGTGTCTAGCCTGTGTCTAGCCTGTGCCTAGCCTGTGTCTAGCCTGTGTCTAGCCTGTGCCTTGCCTGTGACTGGCATGTGCATAGCCTGTGCCTAGCCAGTGTCTAGCCTGTGTCTAGCCTGTGCCTTGCCTGAGACTGGCATGTGCATAGCGTGTGCCTAGCCAGTGTCTAGCCAGTGTCTAGCCAGTGCCTAGCCTTTGCCTAGCCAGCATCTAGCCTTTGTCTAGCCAGTGCCTAGCCTGTGCCTAGCCTGTGCCTTGCCTGTGTCTAGCCTGTGTCTAGCCTGTGCCTTGCCTGTGACTGGCATGTGCATAGCCTATGCCTAGCCAGTGTCTAGCCTGTGTCTAGCCTGTGCCTTGCCTAAGACAGGCATGTGAAAAGCGTGTGCCTAGGCAGTGTCTAGCCAGTGCCTAGCCTGTGCCTAGCCAGTGTCTAGCCTTTGTCTAGTCTGTGCCAAGCCAGTGTCTAGCCTGTGCCTAGCCAGTGTCTAGCCTGTGTCTAGCCTGTGCCTTGCCTGTGACTGGCATGTGCATAGCCTGTGCCTAGCCAGTGTCTAGCCTGTGTTTAGCCTGTGCCTTGCCTGAGACAGGCATGTGCAAAGCGTGTGCCTAGCCAGTGTCTAGCCAGTGCCTAGCCTGTGCCTAGTCTGTGTCTAGCCTGTGTCTAGCCTGTGCCTTGCCTGTGACTGGCATGTGCATAGCCTGTGCCTAGCCTGTGTCTAGCCTGTGTCTAGCCTGTGCCTTGCCTGATACAGGCATGTGCAAAGCGTGTGCCTAGCCAGTGTCTAGCCAGTGCCTAGCCTGTGCCTAGCCTGTGCCTAGTCTGTGTCTAGCCTGTGTCTAGCCTGTGCCTTGCCTGAGACAGGCATGTGCATAGCGTGTGCCTAGCCAGTGTCTAGCCAGTGCCTAGCCTGTGCCTAGCCTGTGCCTAGCCTGTGTCTAGCCTGTGTCTAGCCTGTGCCTTGCCTGTGACTGGCATGTGCATAGCCTGTGCCTAGCCAGTGTCTAGCCAGTGCCTAGCCTGTGCCTAGCATGTGTCCAGCCTGTGTCTAGCCTGTGCCTTGCCTGTGACTGGCATGTGCATAGCCTGTGCCTAGCCAGTGTCTAGCCAGTGCCTAGCCTGTGCCTAGCCTGTGTCTAGCCTGTGTCTATCCTGTGCCTTGCCTGTGACTGGCATGTGCATAGCCTGTGCCTAGCCTGTGTCTAGCCTGTGTCTAGCCTGTGCCTTGCCTGTGACTGGCATGTGCATAGCCTGTGCCTAGCCATTGTCTAGCCTGTGTCTAGCCTGTGCCTTGCCTGAGACAGGCATGTGCATAGAGTGTGCCTAGCCAGTGTCTAGCCTGTGTCTAGCCTATGCCTAGCCAGTGTCTAGCCTTTTTCTAGCCTGTGCATAGCCTGTGTCTAGCCTGTGCCTAGCCAGTGTAAAGCCTCTGTCTAGCCTGTGTCTAGTCTGTGTCTAGCCGGTGGCTAGCCGGTGTCTAGCCTGTGCTTAGCCTGTGCCTAGCCTGTGACTGGCATGTGCCTAGCCAGTGTCTAGCCAGTGCCTAGCCTATGCCTAGCCTGTGTCTAGCCTGTGTCTAGCCTGTGCCTTGCCTGTGACTGGCATGTGCATAGCCTGTGCCTAGCCAGTGTCTAGCCTGTGTCTAGCCTGTGCCTAGCCTGTGTCTAGCCTGTGTCTAGCCTGTGCCTTGCCTGTGACTGGCATGTGCATAGCCTGTGCCTAGCCAGTGTCTAGCCTGTGTCTAGCCTGTGCCTAGCCTGTGTCTAGCCTGTGTCTAGCCTGTGCCTTGCCTGTGACTGGCATGTGCATAGCGTGTGCCTAGCCAGTGTCTAGCCTGTGCCTAGCCTGTGCCTAGCCTGTGCCTAGCCTGTGCCTAGCCTGTGTCTAGCCTGTGTCTAGCCTGTGCCTTGCCTGTGACTGGCATGTGCATAGCCTGTGCCTAGCCAGTGTCTAGCCAGTGCCTAGCCTGTGCCTAGCATGTGTCCAGCCTGTGTCTAGCCTGTGCCTTGCCTGTGACTGGCATGTGCATAGCCTGTGCCTAGCCAGTGTCTAGCCAGTGCCTAGCCTGTGGCTAGCCTGTGTCCAGCCTGTGTCTATCCTGTGCCTTGCCTGTGACTGGCATGTGCATAGCCTGTGCCTAGCCTGTGTCTAGCCTGTGTCTAGCCTGTGCCTTGCCTGTGACTGGCATGTGCATAGCCTGTGCCTAGCCATTGTCTAGCCTGTGTCTAGCCTGTGCCTTGCCTGAGACAGGCATGTGCATAGAGTGTGCCTAGCCAGTGTCTAGCCTGTGTCTAGCCTATGCCTAGCCAGTGTCTAGCCTTTTTCTAGCCTGTGCATAGCCTGTGTCTAGCCTGTGCCTAGCCAGTGTAAAGCCTCTGTCTAGCCTGTGTCTAGTCTGTGTCTAGCCGGTGGCTAGCCGGTGTCTAGCCTGTGCCTAGCCTGTGCCTAGCCTGTGACTGGCATGTGCCTAGCCAGTGTCTAGCCAGTGCCTAGCCTATGCCTAGCCTGTGTCTAGCCTGTGTCTAGCCTGTGCCTTGCCTGTGACTGGCATGTGCATAGCCTGTGCCTAGCCAGTGTCTAGCCTGTGTCTAGCCTGTGCCTAGCCTGTGTCTAGCCTGTGTCTAGCCTGTGTCTAGCCTGTGCCTTGCCTGTGACTGGCATGTGCATAGCGTGTGCCTAGCCAGTGTCTAGCCAGTGCCTAGCCTGTGCCTAGCCTGTGCCTAGCCTGTGCCTAGCCTGTGTCTAGCCTGTGTCTAGCCTGTGCCTTGCCTGTGACTGGCATGTGCATAGCCTGTGCCTAGCCAGTGTCTAGCCAGTGCCTAGCCTGTGCCTAGCATGTGTCCAGCCTGTGTCTAGCCTGTGCCTTGCCTGTGACTGGCATGTGCATAGCCTGTGCCTAGCCAGTGTCTAGCCAGTGCCTAGCCTGTGCCTAGCCTGTGTCCAGCCTGTGTCTATCCTGTGCCTTGCCTGTGACTGGCATGTGCATAGCGTGTGCCTAGCCAGTGTCTAGCCAGTGCCTAGCCTGTGCCTAGCCAGTGTCTAGCCTTTGTCTAGCCTGTGCATAGCCTGTGTCTAGCCTGTGCCTAGCCAGTGTATAGCCTCTGTCTAGCCTGTGTCTAGCCTGTGTCTAGTCAGTGTCTAGCCGGTGTCTAGCCGGTGTCTAGCCCGTGCCTAGCCTGTGCCTAGCCAGTGACTGGCCTATGCCTAGCCTGTGTCTAGCCTGTGTCTAGCCTGTGTCTAGCCTGTGTCTAGCCTGTGTCCAGCCTGTGTCTAGCCTGTGTCTAGCCTGTGTCTAGCCTGTGTCCAGCCTGTGTCTAGCCAGTGTCTAGCCTGTGTCTAGCCTGTGTCCAGCCTGTGTCTACCCTGTGTCTAGCCTGTGTCTAGCCTGTGTCTAGCCTTTGTCTAGCCTGTGCCTAGCCTGTGTCTAGCCTGTGTCTAGCCTGTTTCTAGCCTGTGTCTAGCCTGTGTCTAGCCTGTGTCTAGCTTGTGTCTAGCCTGTGTCTAGCCTGTGTCTAGCCTGTGTCTAGCCTGTGTCTAGCCTGTGTCTAGCCTGTGTCTAGCCTGTGTCTAGCCTGTGTCTAGCCTGTGTCTAGCCTGTGTCTAGCCTGTGTCTAGCCTGTGTCTAGCCTGTGTCTAGCCTGTGTCTAGCCTGTGTCCAGCCTGTGTCTAGCCTGTGTCTAGCCTCTGTCTAGCCTGTGTCTAGTCTGTGTCTTGACGGTGTCTAGCCGGTGTCTAGCCTGTGCCTAGCCTGTGCGTGGCCTGTGCCTAGCCTGTGTCTAGCTTGTGCCTAGCCTGTGCCTAGCCTGTGCCTAGCCTGTGCCTAGCCTGTGCCTAGCCTGTGCCTAGCCTGTGTCTAGCCTGTGTCTAGCCTGTGCCTTGCCTGTGACTGGCATGTGCATAGCCTGTGCCTAGCCATTGTCTAGCCTGTGTCTAGCCTGTGCCTTGCCTGAGACTGGCATGTGCATAGCGTGTGCCTAGCCAGTGTCTAGCTTGTGCCTAGCCTGTGCCTAGCCTGTGCCTAGCCTGTACCTAGCCTGTGCCTAGCCTGTGCCTAGCCTGTGTCTAGCTTGTGTCTAGCCTGTGTCTAGCCTGTGCCTTGCCTGTGACTGGCATGTGCATAGCTTGTGCCTAGCCAGTGTCTAGCCTGTGCCTTGCCTGAGACAGGCATGTGCATAGCGTGTGCCTAGCCTGTGTCTATCCAGTGCCTAGCCTGTGCCTAGCCTGTATCTAGCCTGTGTCTAGCCTGTGCGTTGCCTGTGACTGGCATGTGCATAGCCTGTGCCTAGCCTGTGTCTAGGCTGTGTCTAGCCTGTGCCTAGCCTGTGTCTAGCCTGTGTCTAACCTGTGCCTTGCCTGTGACTGGCATGTGCATAGCCTGTGCCTAGCCAGTGTCTAGCCTGTGTCTAGCCTGTGCCTTGCCTGAGACTGGCATGTGCATAGCGTGTGCCTAGCCAGTGTCTAGCCTGTGTCTAGCCAGTGTCTAGCCAGTGCCTAGCCTTTGTCTAGCCAGTGCCTAGCCTGTGCCTAGCCTGTGCCTTGCCTGAGACTGGCATGTGCATAGCGTGTGCCTAGCCAGTGTCTAGCCTGTGTCTAGCCTGTGCCTTGCCTGAGACTGGCATGTGCATAGCGTGTGCCTAGCCGGTGTCTAGCCTGTGTCTAGCCTGTGCCTTGCCTGAGACAGGCATGTGCATAGCGTGTGCCTAGCCAGTGTCTATCCAGTGCCTAGCCTGTGCCTAGCCTGTGCCTAGCCTGTGTCTAGCCTGTGTCTAGCCTGTGCGTTGCCTGTGACTGGCATGTGCATAGCCTGTTCCTAGCCTGTGTCTAGCCTTTGTCTAGCCTGTGCCTAGCCTGTGTCTAGCCTGTGTCTAGCCTGTGCCTTGCCTGTGACTGGCATGTGCATAGCCTGTGCCTAGCCTGTGTCTAGCCTGTGTCTAGCCTGTGCCTTGCCTGAGACTGGCATGTGCATAGCGTGTGCCTAGCCAGTGTCTAGCCAGTGCCTAGCCTGTGCCTTGCCATTGTCTAGCCTTTGTCTAGCCTGTGCCTAGCCTGTGTCTAGCCTGTGTCTAGCCTGTGCGTTGCCTGTGACTGGCATGTGCATAGCCTGTTCCTAGCCTGTGTCTAGCCTGTGCCTTGCCTGAGACTGGCATGTGCATAGCGTGTGCCTAGCCAGTGTCTAGCCAGTGACTAGCCTGTGCCTAGCCTGTGTATAGCCTGTGTATAGCCTGTGTCTAGCCTGTGTCTAGCCTGTGTCTAGCCTGTGTCTAGCCTGTGTCTAGCCTGTGTCTAGCCTCTGTCTAGCCTGTGTCTAGTCTGTGTCTTGACGGTGTCTAGCCGGTGTCTAGCCTGTGCCTAGCCTGTGCGTGGCCTGTGCCTAGCCTGTGCCTAGCTTGTGCCTAGCCTGTGCCTAGCCTGTGCCTAGCCTGTGCCTAGCCTGTGCCTAGCCTGTGCCTAGCCTGTGCCTAGCCTGTGCCTAGCCTGTGTCTAGCCTGTGTCTAGCCTGTGTCTAGCCTGTGCCTTGCCTGTGACTGGCATGTGCATAGCCTGTGCCTAGCCATTGTCTAGCCTGTGTCTAGCCTGTGCCTTGCCTGAGACTGGCATGTGCATAGCGTGTGCCTAGGCAGTGTCTAGCCTGTGCCTTGCCTGAGACAGGCATGTGCATAGCGTGTGCCTAGCCAGTGTCTATCCAGTGCCTAGCCTGTGCCTAGCCTGTGTCTAGCCTGTGTCTAGCCTGTGCGTTGCCTGTGACTGGCATGTGCATAGCCTGTGCCTAGCCTGTGTCTAGGCTGTGTCTAGCCTGTGCCTAGCCTGTGTCTAGCCTGTGTCTAGCCTGTGCCTTGCCTGTGACTGGAATGTGCATAGCCTGTGCCTAGCCAGTGTCTAGCCTGTGTCTAGCCTGTGCCTTGCCTGAGACTGGCATGTGCATAGCGTGTGCCTAGCCAGTGTCTAGCCAGTGTCTAGCCAGTGTCTAGCCAGTGCCTAGCCTGTGCCTAGCCAGTGTCTAGCCTTTGTCTAGCCAGTGCCTAGCCTGTGCCTAGCCTGTGCCTTGCCTGTGACTGTATGTGCATAGCCTATGCCTACCCAGTGTCTAGCCTGTGCCTTGCCTAAGACAGGCATGTGAATAGCGTGTGCCTAGGCAGTGTCTAGCCAGTGCCTAGCCTGTGCCTAGCCAGTGTCTAGCCTTTGTCTAGTCTGTGCCAAGCCAGTGTCTAGCCTGTGCCTAGCCAGTGTATAGCCTCTGTCTAGCCTGTGTCTAGTCAGTGTCTAGCCGGTGTCTAGCGGATGTCTAGCCTGTGACTAGCTTGTGCCTAGCCAGTGCCTAGCCTGTGCCTAGCCTGTGCCTAGCCTGTGGCTAGCCTGTGTCTAGCCTGTGCCTTGCCTGTGACTGGCATGTGCATAGCCTATGCCTAGCCAGTGTCTAGCCTGTGTCTAGCCTGTGTCTAGCCTGTGCCTTGCATAAAACAGGCATATGAATAGCGTGTGCCTAGGCAGTGTCTAGCCAGTGCCTAGCCTCTGCCTAGCCAGTGTATAGCCTCTGTCTAGCCTGTGTCTAGTCAGTGTCTAGCCGGTGTCTAGCGGATGTCTAGCCTGTGACTAGCTTGTGCCTAGCCAGTGCCTAGCCTGTGCCTAGCCTGTGGCTAGCCTGTGTCTAGCCTGTGCCTTGCCTGTGACTGGCATGTGCATAGCCTGTGCCTAGCCTGTGTCTAGCCTGTGTCTAGCCTGTGCCTAGCCTGTGTCTAGCCTGTGTCTAGCCTGTGCCTTGCCTGTGACTGGCATGTGCATAGCCTGTGCCTAGCCAGTGTCTAGCCTGTGTCTAGCCTGTGCCTTGCCTGAGACTGGCATGTGCATAGCGTGTGCCTAGCCAGTGTCTAGCCAGTGTCTAGCCAGTGCCTAGCCTTTGCCTAGCCAGCATCTAGCCTTTGTCTAGCCAGTGCCTAGCCTGTGCCTAGCCTGTGCCTAGCCTGTGTTTAGCCTGTGTCTAGCCTGTGCCTTGCCTGTGACTGGCATATGCATAGCCTATGCCTAGCCAGTGTCAAGCCTGTGTCTAGCCTGTGCCTTGCCTAAGACAGGCATGTGAAAAGCGTGTGCCTAGGCAGTGTCTAGCCAGTGCCTAGCCTGTGCCTAGCCAGTGTCTAGCCTTTGTCTAGTCTGTGCCAAGCCAGTGTCTAGCCTGTGCCTAGCCAGTGTCTAGCCTGTGTCTAGCCTGTGCCTTGCCTGTGACTGGCATGTGCATAGCCTGTGCCTAGCCAGTGTCTAGCCTGTGTTTAGCCTGTGCCTTGCCTGAGACAGGCATGTGCAAAGCGTGTGCCTAGCCAGTGTCTAGTCAGTGCCTAGCCTGTGCCTAGTCTGTGTCTAGCCTGTGTCTAGCCTGTGCCTTGCCTGTGACTGGCATGTGCATAGCCTGTGCCTAGCCTGTGTCTAGCCTGTGTCTAGCCTGTGTCTAGCCTGTGTCTAGCCTGTGCCTTGCCTGAGACAGGCATGTGCAAAGCGTGTGCCTAGCCAGTGTCTAGCCAGTGCCTAGCCTGTGCCTAGCCTGTGCCTAGTCTGTGTCTAGCCTGTGTCTAGCCTGTGCCTTGCCTGAGACAGGCATGTGCAAAGCGTGTGCCTAGCCAGTGTCTAGCCAGTGCCTAGCCTGTGCCTAGCCTGTGCCTAGTCTGTGTCTAGCCTGTGTCTAGCCTGTGCCTTGCCTGTGACTGGCATGTGCATAGCCTGTGCCTAGCCAGTGTCTAGCCAGTGCCTAGCCTGTGCCTAGCATGTGTCCAGCCTGTGTCTAGCCTGTGCCTTGCCTGTGACTGGCATGTGCATAGCCTGTGCCTAGCCAGTGTCTAGCCAGTGCCTAGCCTGTGCCTAGCCTGTGTCCAGCCTGTGTCTATCCTGTGCCTTGCCTGTGACTGGCATGTGCATAGCCTGTGCCTAGCCTGTGTCTAGCCTGTGTCTAGCCTGTGCCTTGCCTGTGACTGGCATGTGCATAGCCTGTGCCTAGCCATTGTCTAGCCTGTGTCTAGCCTGTGCCTTGCCTGAGACAGGCATGTGCATAGAGTGTGCCTAGCCAGTGTCTAGCCTGTGTCTAGCCTGTGCCTTGCCTGAGACTGGCATGTGCATAGCGTGTGCCTAGCCAGTGTCTAGCCTGTGTCTAGCCAGTGTCTAGCCAGTGCCTAGCCTTTGTCTAGCCAGTGCCTAGCCTGTGCCTAGCCTGTGCCTTGCCTGAGACTGGCATGTGCATAGCGTGTGCCTAGCCAGTGTCTAGCCTGTGTCTAGCCTGTGCCTTGCCTGAGACTGGCATGTGCATAGCGTGTGCCTAGCCGGTGTCTAGCCTGTGTCTAGCCTGTGCCTTGCCTGAGACAGGCATGTGCATAGCGTGTGCCTAGCCAGTGTCTATCCAGTGCCTAGCCTGTGCCTAGCCTGTGCCTAGCCTGTGTCTAGCCTGTGTCTAGCCTGTGCGTTGCCTGTGACTGGCATGTGCATAGCCTGTTCCTAGCCTGTGTCTAGCCTTTGTCTAGCCTGTGCCTAGCATGTGTCTAGCCTGTGTCTAGCCTGTGCCTTGCCTGTGACTGGCATGTGCATAGCCTGTGCCTAGCCTGTGTCTAGCCTGTGTCTAGCCTGTGCCTTGCCTGAGACTGGCATGTGCATAGCGTGTGCCTAGCCAGTGTCTAGCCAGTGCCTAGCCTGTGCCTTGCCATTGTCTAGCCTTTGTCTAGCCTGTGCCTAGCCTGTGTCTAGCCTGTGTCTAGCCTGTGCGTTGCCTGTGACTGGCATGTGCATAGCCTGTTCCTAGCCTGTGTCTAGCCTGTGCCTTGCCTGAGACTGGCATGTGCATAGCGTGTGCCTAGCCCGTGTCTAGCCAGTGACTAGCCTGTGCCTAGCCTGTGTATAGCCTGTGTATAGCCTGTGTCTAGCCTGTGTCTAGCCTGTGTCTAGCCTGTGTCTAGCCTGTGTCTAGCCTGTGTCTAGCCTGTGTCTAGCCTGTGTCTAGCCTCTGTCTAGCCTGTGTCTAGTCTGTGTCTTGACGGTGTCTAGCCGGTGTCTAGCCTGTGCCTAGCCTGTGCGTGGCCTGTGCCTAGCCTGTGCCTAGCTTGTGCCTAGCCTGTGCCTAGCCTGTGCCTAGCCTGTGCCTAGCCTGTGCCTAGCCTGTGCCTAGCCTGTGCCTAGCCTGTGTCTAGCCTGTGTCTAGCCTGTGTCTAGCCTGTGCCTTGCCTGTGACTGGCATGTGCATAGGCTGTGCCTAGCCATTGTCTAGCCTGTGTCTAGCCTGTGCCTTGCCTGAGACTGGCATGTGCATAGCGTGTGCCTAGGCAGTGTCTAGCTTGTGCCTAGCCTGTGCCTAGCCTGTGCCTAGCCTGTACCTAGCCTGTGCCTAGCCTGTGCCTAGCCTGTGTCTAGCCTGTGTCTAGCCTGTGTCTAGCCTGTGTCTAGCCTGTGCCTTGCCTGTGACTGGCATGTGCATAGCCTGTGTCTAGCCAGTGTCTAGCCTGTGCCTTGCCTGAGACAGGCATGTGCATAGCGTGTGCCTAGCCAGTGTCTATCCAGTGCCTAGCCTGTGCCTAGCCTGTGTCTAGCCTGTGTCTAGCCTGTGCGTTGCCTGTGACTGGCATGTGCATAGCCTGTGCCTAGCCTGTGTCTAGGCTGTGTCTAGCCTGTGCCTAGCCTGTGTCTAGCCTGTGTCTAGCCTGTGCCTTGCCTGTGACTGGAATGTGCATAGCCTGTGCCTAGCCAGTGTCTAGCCTGTGTCTAGCCTGTGCCTTGCCTGAGACTGGCATGTGCATAGCGTGTGCCTAGCCAGTGTCTAGCCAGTGTCTAGCCAGTGTCTAGCCAGTGCCTAGCCTGTGCCTAGCCAGTGTCTAGCCTTTGTCTAGCCAGTGCCTAGCCTGTGCCTAGCCTGTGCCTTGCCTGTGACTGTATGTGCATAGCCTATGCCTACCCAGTGTCTAGCCTGTGCCTTGCCTAAGACAGGCATGTGAATAGCGTGTGCCTAGGCAGTGTCTAGCCAGTGCCTAGCCTGTGCCTAGCCAGTGTCTAGCCTTTGTCTAGTCTGTGCCAAGCCAGTGTCTAGCCTGTGCCTAGCCAGTGTATAGCCTCTGTCTAGCCTGTGTCTAGTCAGTGTCTAACCGGTGTCTAGCGGATGTCTAGCCTGTGACTAGCTTGTGCCTAGCCAGTGCCTAGCCTGTGCCTAGCCTGTGCCTAGCCTGTGGCTAGCCTGTGTCTAGCCTGTGCCTTGCCTGTGACTGGATAGCGTGTGCCTAGGCAGTGTCTAGCCAGTGCCTAGCCTCTGCCTAGCCAGTGTATAGCCTCTGTCTAGCCTGTGTCTAGTCAGTGTCTAGCCGGTGTCTAGCGGATGTCTAGCCTGTGACTAGCTTGTGCCTAGCCAGTGCCTAGCCTGTGCCTAGCCTGTGGCTAGCCTGTGTCTAGCCTGTGCCTTGCCTGTGACTGGCATGTGCATAGCCTGTGCCTAGCCTGTGTCTAGCCTGTGTCTAGCCTGTGCCTAGCCTGTGCCTAGCCTGTGTCTAGCCTGTGTCTAGCCTGTGCCTTGCCTGTGACTGGCATGTGCATAGCCTGTGCCTAGCCAGTGTCTAGCCTGTGTCTAGCCTGTGCCTTGCCTGAGACTGGCATGTGCATAGCGTGTGCCTAGCCAGTGTCTAGCCAGTGTCTAGCCAGTGCCTAGCCTTTGCCTAGCCAGCATCTAGCCTTTGTCTAGCCAGTGCCTAGCCTGTGCCTAGCCTGTGCCTAGCCTGTGTCTAGCCTGTGTCTAGCCTGTGCCTTGCCTGTGACTGGCATGTGCATAGCCTATGCCTAGCCAGTGTCTAGCCTGTGTCTAGCCTGTGCCTTGCCTAAGACAGGCATGTGAAAAGCGTGTGCCTAGGCAGTGTCTAGCCAGTGCCTAGCCTGTGCCTAGCCAGTGTCTAGCCTTTGTCTAGTCTGTGCCAAGCCAGTGTCTAACCTGTGCCTAGCCAGTGTCTAGCCTGTGTCTAGCCTGTGCCTTGCCTGTGACTGGCATGTGCATAGCCTGTGCCTAGCCAGTGTCTAGCCTGTGTTTAGCCTGTGCCTTGCCTGAGACAGGCATGTGCAAAGCGTGTGCCTAGCCAGTGTCTAGCCAGTGCCTAGCCTGTGCCTAGTCTGTGTCTAGCCTGTGTCTAGCCTGTGCCTTGCCTGTGACTGGCATGTGCATAGCCTGTGCCTAGCCTGTGTCTAGCCTGTGTCTAGCCTGTGTCTAGCCTGTGCCTTGCCTGAGACAGGCATGTGCAAAGCGTGTGCCTAGCCAGTGTCTAGCCAGTGCCTAGCCTGTGCCTAGCCTGTGCCTAGTCTGTGTCTAGCCTGTGCCTTGCCTGAGACAGGCATGTGCAAAGCGTGTGCCTAGCCAGTGTCTAGCCAGTGCCTAGCCTGTGCCTAGCCTGTGCCTAGTCTGTGTCTAGCCTGTGTCTAGCCTGTGCCTTGCCTGTGACTGGCATGTGCATAGCCTGTGCCTAGCCAGTGTCTAGCCAGTGCCTAGCCTGTGCCTAGCATGTGTCCAGCCTGTGTCTAGCCTGTGCCTTGCCTGTGACTGGCATGTGCATAGCCTGTGCCTAGCCAGTGTCTAGCCAGTGCCTAGCCTGTGCCTAGCCTGTGTCCAGCCTGTGTCTATCCTGTGCCTTGCCTGTGACTGGCATGTGCATAGCCTGTGCCTAGCCTGTGTCTAGCCTGTGTCTAGCCTGTGCCTTGCCTGTGACTGGCATGTGCATAGCCTGTGCCTAGCCAGTGTCTAGCCTGTGTCTAGCCTGTGCCTTGCCTGAGACAGGCATGTGCATAGAGTGTGCCTAGCCAGTGTCTAGCCTGTGTCTAGCCTATGCCTAGCCAGTGTCTAGCCTTTTTGTCTAGCCTGTGCATAGCCTGTGTCTAGCCTGTGCCTAGCCAGTGTAAAGCCTCTGTCTAGCCTGTGTCTAGTCTGTGTCTAGCCGGTGGCTAGCCGGTGTCTAGCCTGTGCTTAGCCTGTGCCTAGCCTGTGACTGGCATGTGCCTAGCCAGTGTCTAGCCAGTGCCTAGCCTATGCCTAGCCTGTGTCTAGCCTGTGTCTAGCCTGTGCCTTGCCTGTGACTGGCATGTGCATAGCCTGTGCCTAGCCAGTGTCTAGCCTGTGTCTAGCCTGTGCCTAGCCTGTGTCTAGCCTGTGTCTAGCCTGTGCCTTGCCTGTGACTGGCATGTGCATAGCGTGTGCCTAGCCAGTGTCTAGCCAGTGCCTAGCCTGTGCCTAGCCTGTGCCTAGCCTGTGCCTAGCCTGTGTCTAGCCTGTGTCTAGCCTGTGCCTTGCCTGTGACTGGCATGTGCATAGCCTGTGCCTAGCCAGTGTCTAGCCAGTGCCTAGCCTGTGCCTAGCATGTGTCCAGCCTGTGTCTAGCCTGTGCCTTGCCTGTGACTGGCATGTGCATAGCCTGTGCCTAGCCAGTGTCTAGCCAGTGCCTAGCCTGTGCCTAGCCTGTGTCCAGCCTGTGTCTATCCTGTGCCTTGCCTGTGACTGGCATGTGCATAGCCTGTGCCTAGCCTGTGTCTAGCCTGTGTCTAGCCTGTGCCTTGCCTGTGACTGGCATGTGCATAGCCTGTGCCTAGCCATTGTCTAGCCTGTGTCTAGCCTGTGCCTTGCCTGAGACAGGCATGTGCATAGAGTGTGCCTAGCCAGTGTCTAGCCTGTGTCTAGCCTATGCCTAGCCAGTGTCTAGCCTTTTTCTAGCCTGTGCATAGCCTGTGTCTAGCCTGTGCCTAGCCAGTGTAAAGCCTCTGTCTAGCCTGTGTCTAGTCTGTGTCTAGCCGGTGGCTAGCCGGTGTCTAGCCTGTGCCTAGCCTGTGCCTAGCCTGTGACTGGCATGTGCCTAGCCAGTGTCTAGCCAGTGCCTAGCCTATGCCTAGCCTGTGTCTAGCCTGTGTCTAGCCTGTGCCTTGCCTGTGACTGGCATGTGCATAGCCTGTGCCTAGCCAGTGTCTAGCCTGTGTCTAGCCTGTGCCTAGCCTGTGTCTAGCCTGTGTCTAGCCTGTGCCTTGCCTGTGACTGGCATGTGCATAGCCTGTGCCTAGCCAGTGTCTAGCCTGTGTCTAGCCTGTGCCTTGCCTGAGACTGGCATGTGCATAGCGTGTGCCTAGCCAGTGTCTAGCCAGTGCCTAGCCTGTGCCTAGCCAGTGTCTAGCCTTTGTCTAGCCTGTGCATAGCCTGTGTCTAGCCTGTGCCTAGCCAGTGTATAGCCTCTGTCTAGCCTGTGTCTAGCCTGTGTCTAGTCAGTGTCTAGCCGGTGTCTAGCCGGTGTCTAGCCCGTGCCTAGCCTGTGCCTAGCCAGTGACTGGCCTATGCCTAGCCTGTGTCTAGCCTGTGTCTAGCCTGTGTCTAGCCTGAGTCTAGCCTGTGTCCAGCCTGTGTCTAGCCAGTGTCTAGCCTGTGTCTAGCCTGTGTCCAGCCTGTGTCTACCCTGTGTCTAGCCTGTGTCTAGCCTGTGTCTAGCCTTTGTCTAGCCTGTGCCTAGCCTGTGTCTAGCCTGTGTCTAGCCTGTTTCTAGCCTGTGTCTAGCCTGTGTCTAGCCTGTGTCTAGCTTGTGTCTAGCCTGTGTCTAGCCTGTGCCTAGCCTGTGTCTAGCCTGTGTCTAGCCTGTGTCTAGCCTGTGTCTAGCCTGTGTCTAGCCTGTGTCTAGCCTGTGCCTAGCCTGTGTCTAGCCTGTGTCTAGCCTGTGTCTAGCCTGTGTCTAGCCTGAGTCTAGCCTGTGTCCAGCCTGTGTCTAGCCTGTGTCTAGCCTCTGTCTAGCCTGTGTCTAGTCTGTGTCTTGACGGTGTCTAGCCGGTGTCTAGCCTGTGCCTAGCCTGTGCGTGGCCTGTGCCTAGCCTGTGTCTAGCTTGTGCCTAGCCTGTGCCTAGCCTGTGCCTAGCCTGTGCCTAGCCTGTGCCTAGCCTGTGCCTAGCCTGTGTCTAGCCTGTGTCCTGGCCTGTGTCTAGCCTGTGCCTTGCCTGTGCCTTGCCTGTGACTGGCATGTGCATAGCCTGTGCCTAGCCATTGTCTAGCCTGTGTCTAGCCTGTGCCTTGCCTGAGACAGGCATGTGCATAGCGTGTGCCTAGCCAGTGTCTAGCTTGTGCCTAGCCTGTGCCTAGCCTGTGCCTAGCCTGTACCTAGCCTGTGCCTAGCCTGTGCCTAGCCTGTGTCTAGCCTGTGTCTAGCCTGTGTCTAGCCTGTGCCTTGCCTGTGACTGGCATGTGCATAGCTTGTGCCTAGCCAGTGTCTAGCCTGTGCCTTGCCTGAGACAGGCATGTGCATAGCGTGTGCCTAGCCTGTGTCTATCCAGTGCCTAGCCTGTGCCTAGCCTGTATCTAGCCTGTGTCTAGCCTGTGCGTTGCCTGTGACTGGCATGTGCATAGCCTGTGCCTAGCCTGTGTCTAGGCTGTGTCTAGCCTGTGCCTAG
Source organism: Zaprionus gabonicus (assembly GCA_018903695.1). Classification (NCBI taxonomy): domain Eukaryota; kingdom Metazoa; phylum Arthropoda; class Insecta; order Diptera; family Drosophilidae; genus Zaprionus; species Zaprionus gabonicus. The sequence goes on along the minus strand of JAEIFO010000669.1, from coordinate 25,941 downwards.
CCTGTGTCTAGCCTGTGCCTTGCCTGTGACTGGCATGTGCATAGCCTGTGCCTAGCCAGTGTCTAGCCTGTGTCTAGCCTGTGCCTTGCCTGAGACTGGCATGTGCATAGCGTGTGCCTAGCCAGTGTCTAGCCTGTATCTAGCCAGTGTCTAGCCAGTGCCTAGCCTGTGCCTAGCCAGTGTCTAGCCTTTGTCTAGCCAGTGCCTAGCCTGTGCCTAGCCTGTGCCTTGCCTGTGACTGTATGTGCATAGCCTATGCCTACCCAGTGTCTAGCCTGTGTCTAGCCTGTGCCTTGCCTAAGACAGGCATGTGAATAGCGTGTGCCTAGGCAGTGTCTAGCCAGTGCCTAGCCTGTGCCTAGCCAGTGTCTAGCCTTTGTCTAGTCTGTGCCAAGCCAGTGTCTAGCCTGTGCCTAGCCAGTGTATAGCCTCTGTCTAGCCTGTGTCTAGTCAGTGTCTAGCCGGTGTCTAGCGGATGTCTAGCCTGTGACTAGCTTGTGCCTAGCCAGTGCCTAGCCTGTGCCTAGCCTGTGCCTAGCCTGTGCCTAGCCTGTGGCTAGCCTGTGTCTAGCCTGTGCCTTGCCTGTGACTGGCATGTGCATAGCCTATGCCTAGCCAGTGTCTAGCCTGTGTCTAGCCTGTGCCTTGCATAAGACAGGCATATGAATAGCGTGTGCCTAGGCAGTTTCTAGCCAGTGCCTAGCCTGTGCCTAGCCAGTGTATAGCCTCTGTCTAGCCTGTGTCTAGTCAGTGTCTAGCCGGTGTCTAGCGGATGTCTAGCCTGTGACTAGCTTGTGCCTAGCCAGTGCCTAGCCTGTGCCTAGCCTGTGCCTAGCCTGTGGCTAGCCTGTGGCTAGCCTGTGCCTAGCCTGTGGCTAGCCTGTGTCTAGCCTGTGCCTTGCCTGTGACTGGCATGTGCATAGCCTGTGCCTAGCCTGTGTCTAGCCTGTGTCTAGCTTGTGCCTAGCCTGTGTCTAGCCTGTGTCTAGCCTGTGCCTTGCCTGTGACTGGCATGTGCATAGCCTGTGCCTAGCCAGTGTCTAGCCTGTGTCTAGCCTGTGCCTTGCCTGAGACTGGCATGTGCATAGCGTGTGCCTAGCCTGTGCCTAGCCTGTGTCTAGCCTGTGTCTAGCCTGTGCCTAGCCTGTGTCTAGCCTGTGTCTAGCCTGTGTCTAGCCTGTGCCTTGCCTGTGACTGGCATGTGCATAGCCTGTGCCTAGCCAGTGTCTAGCCTGTGCCTTGCCTGAGACAGGCATGTGCATAGCGTGTGCCTAGCCAGTGTCTATCCAGTGCCTAGCCTGTGCCTAGCCTGTGTCTAGCCTGTGTCTAGCCTGTGCGTTGCCTGTGACTGGCATGTGCATAGCCTGTGCCTAGCCTGTGTCTAGCCTGTGCCTTGCCTGTGACTGGCATATGCATAGCCTGTGCCTAGCCAGTGTCTAGCCTGTGTCTAGCCTGTGCCTTGCCTGAGACTGGCATGTGCATAGCGTGTGCCTAGCCAGTGTCTAGCCAGTGTCTAGCCAGTGTCTAGCCAGTGTCTAGCCAGTGCCTAGCCTGTGCCTAGCCAGTGTCTAGCCTTTGTCTAGCCAGTGCCTAGCCTGTGCCTAGCCTGTGCCTTGCCTGTGACTGTATGTGCATAGCCTATGCCTACCCAGTGTCTAGCCTGTGTCTAGCCTGTGCCTTGCCTGAGACAGGCATGTGCATAGCGTGTGCCTAGCCAGTGTCTAGCTTGTGCCTAGCCTGTGCCTAGCCTGTGCCTAGCCTGTACCTAGCCTGTGCCTAGCCTGTGCCTAGCCTGTGTCTAGCCTGTGTCTAGCCTGTGTCTAGCCTGTGCCTTGCCTGTGACTGGCATGTGCATAGCTTGTGCCTAGCCAGTGTCTAGCCTGTGCCTTGCCTGAGACAGGCATGTGCATAGCGTGTGCCTAGCCTGTGTCTATCCAGTGCCTAGCCTGTGCCTAGCCTGTATCTAGCCTGTGTCTAGCCTGTGCGTTGCCTGTGACTGGCATGTGCATAGCCTGTGCCTAGCCTGTGTCTAGGCTGTGTCTAGCCTGTGCCTAGCCTGTGTCTAGCCTGTGTCTAGCCTGTGCCTTGCCTGTGACTGGCATGTGCATAGCCTGTGCCTAGCCAGTGTCTAGCCTGTGTCTAGCCTGTGCCTTGCCTGAGACTGGCATGTGCATAGCGTGTGCCTAGCCAGTGTCTAGCCTATATCTAGCCAGTGTCTAGCCAGTGCCTAGCCTGTGCCTAGCCAGTGTCTAGCCTTTGTCTAGCCAGTGCCTAGCCTGTGCCTAGCCTGTGCCTTGCCTGTGACTGTATGTGCATAGCCTATGCCTACCCAGTGTCTAGCCTGTGTCTAGCCTGTGCCTTGCCTAAGACAGGCATGTGAATAGCGTGTGCCTAGGCAGTGTCTAGCCAGTGCCTAGCCTGTGCCTAGCCAGTGTCTAGCCTTTGTCTAGTCTGTGCCAAGCCAGTGTCTAGCCTGTGCCTAGCCAGTGTATAGCCTCTGTCTAGCCTGTGTCTAGTCAGTGTCTAGCCGGTGTCTAGCGGATGTCTAGCCTGTGACTAGCTTGTGCCTAGCCAGTGCCTAGCCTGTGCCTAGCCTGTGCCTAGCCTGTGCCTAGCCTGTGGCTAGCCTGTGTCTAGCCTGTGCCTTGCCTGTGACTGGCATGTGCATAGCCTATGCCTAGCCAGTGTCTAGCCTGTGTCTAGCCTGTGCCTTGCATAAGACAGGCATATGAATAGCGTGTGCCTAGGCAGTTTCTAGCGAGTGCCTAGCCTGTGCCTAGCCAGTGTATAGCCTCTGTCTAGCCTGTGTCTAGTCAGTGTCTAGCCGGTGTCTAGCGGATGTCTAGCCTGTGACTAGCTTGTGCCTAGCCAGTGCCTAGCCTGTGCCTAGCCTGTGCCTAGCCTGTGGCTAGCCTGTGGCTAGCCTGTGCCTAGCCTGTGGCTAGCCTGTGTCTAGCCTGTGCCTTGCCTGTGACTGGCATGTGCATAGCCTGTGCCTAGCCTGTGTCTAGCCTGTGTCTAGCTTGTGCCTAGCCTGTGTCTAGCCTGTGTCTAGCCTGTGCCTTGCCTGTGACTGGCATGTGCATAGCCTGTGCCTAGCCAGTGTCTAGCCTGTGTCTAGCCTGTGCCTTGCCTGAGACTGGCATGTGCATAGCGTGTGCCTAGCCAGTGTCTAGCTTGTGCCTAGCCTGTGCCTAGCCTGTGCCTAGCCTGTGTCTAGCCTGTGTCTAGCCTGTGCCTAGCCTGTGTCTAGCCTGTGTCTAGCCTGTGTCTAGCCTGTGCCTTGCCTGTGACTGGCATGTGCATAGCCTGTGCCTAGCCAGTGTCTAGCCTGTGCCTTGCCTGAGACAGGCATGTGCATAGCGTGTGCCTAGCCAGTGTCTATCCAGTGCCTAGCCTGTGCCTAGCCTGTGTCTAGCCTGTGTCTAGCCTGTGCGTTGCCTGTGACTGGCATATGCATAGCCTGTGCCTAGCCAGTGTCTAGCCTGTGTCTAGCCTGTGCCTTGCCTGAGACTGGCATGTGCATAGCGTGTGCCTAGCCAGTGTCTAGCCAGTGTCTAGCCAGTGTCCTAGCCAGTGCCTAGCCTGTGCCTAGCCAGTGTCTAGCCTTGTGTCTAGCCAGTGCCTAGCCTGTGCCTAGCCTGTGCCTTGCCTGTGACTGTATGTGCATAGCCTATGCCTACCCAGTGTCTAGCCTGTGTCTAGCCTGTGCCTTGCCTAAGACAGGCATGTGAATAGCGTGTGCCTAGGCAGTGTCTAGCCAGTGCCTAGCCTGTGCCTAGCCAGTGTCTAGCCTTTGTCTAGTCTGTGCCAAGCCAGTGTCTAGCCTGTGCCTAGCCAGTGTATAGCCTCTGTCTAGCCTGTGTCTAGTCAGTGTCTAGCCGGTGTCTAGCGGATGTCTAGCCTGTGACTAGCTTGTGCCTAGCCAGTGCCTAGCCTGTGCCTAGCCTGTGCCTAGCCTGTGGCTAGCCTGTGTCTAGCCTGTGCCTTGCCTGTGACTGGCATGTGCATAGCCTATGCCTAGCCAGTGTCTAGCCTGTGTCTAGCCTGTGTCTAGCCTGTGTCTAGCCTGTGTCTAGCCTGTGCCTTGCATAAGACAGGCATATGAATAGCGTGTGCCTAGGCAGTGTCTAGCCAGTGCCTAGCCTGTGCCTAGCCAGTGTATAGCCTCTGTCTAGCCTGTGTCTAGTCAGTGTCTAGCCGGTGTCTAGCGGATGTCTAGCCTGTGACTAGCTTGTGCCTAGCCAGTGCCTAGCCTGTGCCTAGCCAGTGCCTAGCCTGTGCCTAGCCTGTGCTTAGCCTGTGGCTAGCCTGTGTCTAGCCTGTGCCTTGCCTGTGCCTAGCCAGTGTCTAGCCTTTGTCTAGTCTGTGCCAAGCCAGTGTCTAGCCTGTGCCAAGCCAGTGTCTAGCCTGTGTCTAGCCTGTGCCTTGCCTGTGACTGGCATGTGCATAGCCTGTGCCTAGCCAGTGTCTAGCCTGTGTCTAGCCTGTGCCTTGCCTGAGACAGGCATGTGCATAGCGTGTGCCTAGCCAGTGTCTAGCCAGTGCCTAGCCTGTGCCTAGCCTGTGCCTAGTCTGTGTCTAGCCTGTGTCTAGCCTGTGCCTTGCCTGTGACTGGCATGTGCATAGCCTGTGCCTAGCCTGTGTCTAGCCTGTGTCTAGCCTGTGTCTAGCCTGTGCCTTGCCTGAGACAGGCATGTGCATAGCCTGTGCCTAGCCAGTGTCTAGCCTGTGTCTAGCCTGTGCCTTGCCTGAGACAGTCATGTGCATAGCGTGTGCCTAGCCAGTGTCTAGCCAGTGTCTAGCCAGTGCCTAGCCTGTGCCTAGCCTGTGCCTAGCCTGTGTCTAGCCTGTGTCTAGCCTGTGCCTTGCCTGTGACTGGCATGTGCATAGCCTGTGCCTAGCCAGTGTCTAGCCAGTGCCTAGCCTGTGCCTAGCCTGTGTCCAGCCTGTGTCTAGCCTGTGCCTTGCCTGTGACTGGCATGTGCATAGCCTGTGCCTAGCCAGTGTCTAGCCAGTGCCTAGCCTGTGCCTAGCCTGTGTCCAGCCTGTGTCTAGCCTGTGCCTTGCCTGTGACTGGCATGTGCATAGCCTGTGCCTAGCCTGTGTCTAGCCTGTGTCTAGCCTGTGCCTTGCCTGTGACTGGCATGTGCATAGCCTGTGCCTAGCCATTGTCTAGCCTGTGTCTAGCCTGTGCCTTGCCTGAGACAGGCATGTGCATAGAGTGTGCCTAGCCAGTGTCTAGCCTGTGTCTAGCCTATGCCTAGCCAGTGTCTAGCCTTTTTCTAGCCTGTGCATAGCCTGTGTCTAGCCTGTGCCTAGCCAGTGTAAAGCCTCTGTCTAGCCTGTGTCTAGTCTGTGTCTAGCCGGTGGCTAGCCGGTGTCTAGCCTGTGCCTAGCCTGTGCCTAGCCTGTGACTGGCATGTGCCTAGCCAGTGTCTAGCCAGTGCCTAGCCTGTGCCTAGCCTGTGTCTAGCCTGTGTCTAGCCTGTGCCTTGCCTGTGACTGGCATGTGCATAGCCTGTGCCTAGCCAGTGTCTAGCCTGAATCTAGCCTGTGCCTAGCCTGTGTCTAGCCTGTGTCTAGCCTGTGCCTTACCTGTGACTGGCATGTGCATAGCCTGTGCCTAGCCAGTGTCTAGCCTGTGTCTAGCCTGTGCCTTGCCTGAGACTGGCATGTGCATAGCGTGTGCCTAGCCAGTGTCTAGCCAGTGCCTAGCCTGTGCCTAGCCAGTGTCTAGCCTTTGTCTAGCCTGTGCATAGCCTGTGTCTAGCCTGTGCCTAGCCAGTGTATAGCCTCTGTCTAGCCTGTGTCTAGCCTGTGTCTAGTCAGTGTCTAGCCGGTGTCTAGCCGGTGTCTAGCCCGTGCCTAGCCTGTGCCTAGCCAGTGACTGGCCTATGCCTAGCCTGTGTCTAGCCTGTGTCTAGCCTGTGTCTAGCCTGTGTCTAGCCTGTGTCCAGCCTGTGTCTAGCCTGTGTCTAGCCTGTGTCTAGCCTGTGTCCAGCCTGTGTCTACCCTGTGTCTAGCCTGTGTCTAGCCTGTGTCTAGCCTTTGTCTAGCCTGTGCCTAGCCTGTGTCTAGCCTGTGTCTAGCCTGTTTCTAGCCTGTGTCTAGCCTGTGTCTAGCCTGTGTCTAGCTTGTGTCTAGCCTGTGTCTAGCCTGTGCCTAGCCTGTGTCTAGCCTGTGTCTAGCCTGTGTCTAGCCTGTGTCTAGCCTGTGTCTAGCCTGTGTCTAGCCTGTGTCTAGCCTGTGTCTAGCCTGTGTCTAGCCTGTGTCTAGCCTGTGTCTAGCCTGTGTCTAGCCTGTGCCTTGCCTGTGACATGCATGTGACTGGCATGTGCATAGCCTGTGCCTAGCCAGTGTCTAGCCTGTGTCTAGCCTGTGCCTTGCCAGTGACTGGCATGTGCATAGCCTGTGCCTAGCCAGTGTCTAGCCTGTGTCTAGCCTGTGCCTAGCCTGTGCCTAGCCTGTGCCTAGCCTGTGCCTAGCCAGTGTCTAGCCTGTGTCTAGCCTGTGCCTTGCCTGAGACTGGCATGTCCATAGCCTGTGCCTAGCCAGTGTTTAGCCTGTGTCTAGCCTGTGCTTTGCCTGAGACTGGCATGTGCATAGCGTGTGCCTAGCCAGTGTCTAGCCTGTGCCTTGCCAGAGACTGGCATGTGCATAGCGTGCGCCTAGCTAGTGTCGAGCCAGTGCCTAGCCTGTGTCTAGCCTGTGTCTAGCCTGTGCCTTGCCTGTGACTGGCATGTGCATAGCCTGTGCCTTACCGTTGTCTTGCCTGTGTCTAGCCTGTGCCTTGCCTGTGCCTAGCCAGTGTTTAGCCTTTGTCTAGCCAGTGCCTAGCCAGTGTCTAGCCTTTGTCTAGCCAGTGCCTAGCCTGTGCCTAGCCTGTGCCTAGCCTGTGTCTAGCCTGTGTTTGGCCTGTGCCTTGCCTGTGGCTGGCATGTGCATAGCCTGTGCCTAGCCAGTGTCTAGCCTGTGTCTAGCCTGTGCCTTGCCTGAGACAGGCATGTGCATAGCGTGTGCCTAGCCAGTGTCTAGCCAGTGCCTAGCCTGTGCCTAGCCAGTGTCTAGCCTTTGTCTAGCCTTTGTCTAGCCTGTGCATAGCCTGTGTCTAGCCTGTGCCTAGCCAGTGTATAGCCTCTGTCTAGCCTGTGTCTAATCTGTTTCTAGCCGGTGTCTAGCCTGTGCCTAGCCTGTGCCTTGCCTGTGACTGGCATGTGCATAGCCTGTGCCTAGCCAGTGTCTATCCTGTGTCTAGCCTGTGCCTAGCCTGTGCCTAGCCTGTGTCTAGCCTGTGTCTAGCCTGTGCCTTGCCTGTGACTGGCATGTGCATAGCCTGTACCTAGCCAGTGTCTATCCTGTGTCTAGCCTGTGCCTAGCCTGTGTCTAGCCTGTGCCTTGCCTGTGACTGGCATGTGCATAGCCTGTGCCCAGCCAGTGTCTAGCCTGTGTCTAGCCTGTGCCTTGCCTGAGACTGGCATGCGCATAGCGTGTGCCTAGCCAGTGTCTAGCCAGTGCCTTGCCTGTGCCTAGCCAGTTTCTAGCCTTTGTCTAGCCTGTGCATAGCCTGTGTCTAGCCTGTGCCTAGCCAGTGTATAGCCTCTGTCTAGCCTGTGTCTAGTCAGTGTCTAGCCGGTGTTTAGCCGGTTTCTAGCTTGTGCCTAGCCTGTGCCTAGCCTGTGACTGGCCTATGCCTAGCCTGTGTCTAGCCTGTGTCTAGCCTGTCTCCAGCCTGTGTCTAGCCTGTGTCTAGCCTGTGTCTAGCCTGTGTCCAGCCTGTGTCTAGCCTATGTCTAGCCTGTGTCTAGCCTGTGTCTAGCCTGTGTCTAGCCTGTGTCTAGCTTGTGTCTAGCCTGTGTCTAGCCTGTGTCTAGCCTGTGCCTAGCCTGTGTCTAGCCTGTGTCTAGCCTGTGTCTAGCCTGTGACTGGCCTGTGCCTAGCCAGTGTCTAGCCTGTGCCTAGCCTGTGCCTAGCCTTTGCCTAGCCTGTGCCTAGCCTGTGCCTAGCCAGTGCCTAGCCTGTGCCTAGCCTGTGCCTTGCCTGTGACTGGCATGTGCATAGCCTGTGCCTAGCCAGTGTCTAGCCTGTGTCTAGCCTGTGCCTAGCCTGTGTCAAGCCTGTGTCTAGCCTGTGTCTAGCCTGTGCCTTGCCTGTGACTGGCATGTGCATAGCCTGTGCCTAGCCAGTGTCTAGCCTGTGTCTAGCCTGTGCCTTGCCTGAGACTGGCATGTGCATAGCGTGTGCCTAGCCAGTGTCTAGCCAGTGCCTAGCCTGTGCCTAGCCAGTGTCTAGCCTTTGTCTAGCCTGTGCATAGCCTGTGTCTAGCCTGTGCCTAGCCAGTGTATAGCCTCTGTCTAGCCTGTGTCTAGTCAGTGTCTAGCCGGTGTCTAGCCGGTGTCTAGCCCGTGCCTAGCCTGTGCCTAGCCAGTGACTGGCCTATGCCTAGCCTGTGTCTAGCCTGTGTCTAGCCTGTGTCTAGCCTGTGTCCAGCCTGTGTCTAGCCTGTGTCTAGCCTGTGTCTAGCCTGTGTCCAGCCTGTGTCTAGCCTGTGTCTAGCCTGTGTCTAGCCTTTGTCTAGCCTGTGCCTAGCCTGTGTCTAGCCTGTGTCTAGCCTGTGTCTAGCCTGTGTCTAGCCTGTGCCTAGCCTGTGTCTAGCCTGTGCCTAGCCTGTGTCTAGCCTGTGTCTAGCCTGTGTCTAGCCTGTGTCTAGCCTGTGTCTAGCCTGTGTCGAGCCTGTGTCTAGCCTGTGTCTAGCCTGTGCCTAGCCAGTGTCTAGCCTGTGTCTAGCCTGTGCCGTGCCTGTGACATGCATGTGACTGGCATGTGCATAGCCTATGCCTAGCCAGTGTCTAGCCTGTGCCTTGCCAGTGACTGGCATGTGCATAGCCTGTGCCTAGCCAGTGTCTAGCCTGTGTCTAGCCTGTGCCTAGCCTGTGCCTAGCCTGTGCCTAGCCTGTGTCTAGCCTGTGCCTAGCCTGTGTCTAGCCTGTGTCTAGCCTGTGTCCAGCCTGTGTCTAGCCTGTGTCTAGCCTGTGTCTAGCCTGTGTCTAGCCTGTGTCCAGCCTGTGTCTAGCCTATGTCTAGCCTGTGTCTAGCCTGTGTCTAGCCTGTGTCTAGCCTGTGTCTAGCCTGTGTCTAGCCTGTGTCTAGCCTGTGTCTAGCCTGTGTCTAGCCTGTGCCTAGCCTGTGTCTAGCCTGTGTCTAGCCTGTGCCTAGCCTGTGACTGGCCTGTGCCTAGCCAGTGTCTAGCCAGTGCCTAGCCTGTGCCTAGCCTGTGCCTAGCCTGTGTCTAGCCTGTGCCTTGCCTGTGACTGGCATGTGCATAGCCTGTGCCTAGCCAGTGTCTAGCCTGTGTCTAGCCTGTGCCTAGCCTGTGTCTAGCCTGTGTTTAGCCTGTGCCTTGCCTGTGACTGGCATGTGCATAGCCTGTGCCTAGCCAGTGTCTAGCCTGTGTCTAGCCTGTGCCTTGCCTGAGACTGGCATGTGCATAGCGTGTGCCTAGCCAGTGTCTAGCCAGTGCCTAGCCTGTGCCTAGCCTGTGTCTAGCCTGTGTCTAGCCTGTGCCTTGCCTGAGACTGGCATGTGCATAGCCTGTGCCTAGCCAGTGTTTAGCCTGTGTCTAGCCTGTGCCTTGCCTGAGACTGACATGTGCATAGCGTGTGCCTAGCCAGTGTCTAGCCTGTGCCTAGCCTTTGTCTAGCCTGTGCATAGCTTGTGTCTAGCCTGTGCCTAGCCAGTGTAAAGCCTCTTTCTAGCCTGTGTCTAGTCTGTGTCTAGCCGGTGTCTAGCCTGTGCCTAGCCTGTGCCTAGCCTGTGACTGGCCTGTGCCTAGCCAGTGTCTAGCCTGTGCCTAGCCTGTGCCTAGCCTGTGACTAGCCTGTGTCTAGCCTGTATCTAGCCTGTGTCTAGCCTGTGCCTTGCCTGTGACTGGCATGTGCATAGCCTGTGCCTAGCCAGTGTCTAGCCTGTGTCTAGCCTGTGTCTAGCCTGTGTCTAGCCTGTGCCTAGCCTGTGTCTAGCCTGTGTCTAGCCTGTGCCTTGCCTGTGACTGGCATGTGCATAGCCTGTGCCTAACCAGTGTCTAGCCTGTGTCTAGCCTGTGCCTTGCCTGAGACTGGCATGTGCATAGCGTGTGCCTAGCCAGTGTCTAGCCAGTGCCTAGCCTGTGCCTAGCCAGTGTTTAGCCTTTGTCTAGCCTGTGCATAGCCTGTGTCTAGCCTGTGCCTAGCCAGTGTATAGCCTCTGTCTAGCCTGTGTCTAGTCAGTGTCTAGCCGGTGTCTAGCCGGTGTCTAGCCCGTGCCTAGCCTGTGCCTAGCCAGTGACTGACCTATGCCTAGCCTGTGTCTAGCCTGTGTCTAGCCTGTGTCTAGCCTGTGTCCAGCCTGTGTCTAGCCTGTGTCTAGCCTGTGTCTAGCCTGTGTCGAGCCTGTGTCTAGCCTGTGTCTAGCCTGTGTCTAGCCTGTGTCTAGCCTGTGTCTAGCCTGTGTCTAGCCTGTGTCTAGCCTGTGTCTAGCCTGTGTCTAGCCTGTTTCTAGCCTGTGTCTAGCTTGTGTCTAGCCTGTGCCTAGCCTGTGTCTAGCCTGTGTCTAGCCTGTGTCTAGCCTGTGTCTAGCCTTTGTCTAGCCTGTGTCTAGCCTGTGTCTAGCCTGTGACTGGCATGTACATAGCCTGTGCCTAGCCAGTGTCTATCCTGTGTCTAGCCTGTGCCTTGCCTGTGACATGCATGTGACTGGCATGTACATAGCCTGTGCCTAGCCAGTGTCTAGCCTGTGTCTAGCCTGTGCCTTGCCAGTGACTGGCATGTGCATAGCCTGTGCCTAGCCAGTGTCTAGCCTGTGTCTAGCCTGTGCCTAGCCTGTGTCTAGCCTGTGTCTAGCCTGTGCCTTGCCAGTGACTGGCATGTGCATAGCCTGTGCCTAGCCAGTGTCTAGCCTGTGTCTAGCCTGTGCCTAGCCTGTGCCTAGCCTGTGTCTAGCCTGTGCCTAGCCTGTGCCTAGCCTGTGCCTAGCCTGTGCCTAGCCTGTGCCTAGCCTGTGTCTAGCCTGTGCCTAGCCAGTGTTTAGCCTGAGACAGGCATGTGCATAGCGTGTGCCTAGCCAGTGTCTAGCCAGTGTCTAGCCTGTGCCTAGCCAGTGTCTAGCCTGTGTCTAGCCTGTGCCAAGCCTGTGTCTAGCCTGTGTCTAGCCTGTGTTTGGCCTGTGCCTTGCCTGTGACTGGCATGTGCATAGCCTGTGCCTAGCCTTGCCTAGCCAGTGTCTAGTCTGTGTCTAGCCTGTGCCTTGCCTGAGACAGGCATGTGCATAGCGTGTGCCTAGCCAGTGTCTAGCCAGTGCCTAGCCTGTGCCTAGCCAGTGTCTAGCCTTTGTCTAGCCTGTGCATAGCCTGTGTCTAGCCTGTGCCTAGCCAGTGTATAGCCTCTGTCTAGCCTGTGTCTAATCTGTTTCTAGCCGGTGTCTAGCCTGTGCTTAGCCTGTGCCTTGCCTGTGACTGGCATGTGCATAGCCTGTGCCTAGCCAGTGTCTAGCCTGTGCCTAGCCTGTGCCTAGCCTGTGACTGGCCTGTGCCTAGCAAGTGTCTAGCCAGTGCCTAGCAAGTGTCTAGCCAGTGCCTAGCAAGTGTCTAGCCAGTGCCTAGCCTGTGCCTAGCTTGTGCCTAGCCTGTGTCTAGCCTGTGCCTAGCCTGTGCCTAGCCTGTCACTGGCCTGTGCCTAGCCAGTGTCTAGCCAGTGCCTAGCCTGTGCCTAGCCTGTGTCTAGCCTGTGCCTTGCCTGAGACTAGCATGTGCATAGCGTGTGCCTAGCCAGTGCCTAGCCAGTGCCTAGCCAGTGCCTAGCCAGTGCCTAGCCTGTGCCTAGCCTGTGCCTAGCCTTTGTCTAGCCTTTGTCTAGCCTGTGCCTAGCCTGTGTCTAGCCTGTGCCTAGCCTGTGTCTAGCCTGTGCCTTACCTTTGACTGGCATGTGCATAGCCTGTGCCTAGGCAGTGTCTAGCCTGTGTCTAGCCTGTGCCTTGCCTGAGACTGGCATGTGCATAGCGTGTGCCTAGCCAGTGTCTAGCCAGTGCCTTGCCTGTGCCTAGCCAGTGTCTAGCCTTTGTCTAGCCTGTGCATAGCCTGTGTCTAGCCTGTGCCTAGCCAGTGTATAGCCTCTGTCTAGCCTGTGTCTAGTCAGTGTCTAGCCGGTGTTTAGCCGGTGTCTAGCCTGTGCCTAGCCTGTGACTGGCCTATGCCTAGCCTGTGTCTAGCCTGTGTCTAGCCTGTGTCTAGCCTGTGTCTAGCCTGTGTCTAGCCTGTGTCTAGCCTGTGTCTAGCCTGTGTCTAGCCTGTGTCTAGCCTGTGTCTAGCCTGTGTCTAGCTTGTGTCTAGCCTGTGTCTAGCCTGTGTCTAGCCTGTGCCTAGCCAGTGTCTAGCCTGTGTCTAGCCTGTGCCTTGCCTGTGACTGGCATGTGCATAGCCTGTGCCTAGCCAGTGTCTAGCCAGTGCCTAGCCTGTGCCTAGCCTGTGTCCAGCCTGTGTCTAGCCTGTGACTGGCATGTGCATAGCCTGTGCCTAGCCTGTGTCTAGCCTGTGTCTAGCCTGTGCCTTGCCTGTGACTGGCATGTGCATAGCCTGTGCCTAGCCAGTGTCTAGCCTGTGTCTAGCCTGTGCCTTGCCTGAGACAGGCATGTGCATAGAGTGTGCCTAGCCAGTGTCTAGCCAGTGCCTAGCCTATGCCTAGCCAGTGTCTAGCCTTTGTCTAGCCTGTGCATAGCCTGTGTCTAGCCTGTGCCTAGCCAGTGTAAAGCCTCTGTCTAGCCTGTGTTTAGTCTGTGTCTAGCCGGTGTCTAGCCGGTGTCTAGCCTGTGCCTAGCCTGTGCCTAGCCTGTGACTGGCCTGTGCCTAGCCTGTGACTGGCCTGTGCCTAGCCAGTGTCTAGCCAGTGCCTAGCCTGTGCCTAGCCTGTGCCTAGCCTGTGTCTAGCCTGTGTCTAGCCTGTGCCTTGCCTGTGACTGGCATGTGCATAGCCTGTGCCTAGCCAGTGTCTAGCCTGTGCCTAGCCTGTGCCTAGCCTGTGTCTAGCCTGTGTCTAGCCTGTGCCTTGCCTGTGACTGGCATGTGCATAGCCTGGACCTAGCCAGTGTCTAGCCTTTGTCTAGCCTGTGCATAGCCTGTGTCTAGCCTGTGCCTAGCCAGTGTCTAGCCTTTGTCTAGCCTGTGCCTAGCCTGTGTCTAGCCTGTGCCTAGCCAGTGTAAAGCCTCTGTCTAGTCTGTGTCTAGTCTGCGTCTAGCCGGTGTCTAGCCGGTGTCTAGCCTGTGCCTAGCCTGTGCCTAGCCTGTGACTGGCCTGTGCCTAGCCAGTGTCTAGCCAGTGCCTAGCCTGTGCCTAGCCTGTGCCTTGCCTGTGTCTAGCCTGTGTCTAGCCTGTGCCTTGCCTGTGACTGGCATGTGCATAGCCTGTGCCTAGCCAGTGTCTAGCCTGTGTCTAGCCTGTATCTAGCCTGTGCCTTGCCTGAGACTGGCATGTGCATAGCGTGTGCCTAGCCAGTGTCTAGCCAGTGCCTAGCCAGTGCCTAGCCTGTGCCTAGCCTGTGCCTAGCCTGTGCCTAGCCTGTGCCTAGCCTGTGCCTAGCCAGTGTCTAGCCTGTGTCTAGCCTGTGCCTAGCCTGTGTCTAGCCTGTGCCTTGCCTGTGACTGGCATGTGCATATCCTGTGCCTAGCCAGTGTCTAGCCTGTGTCTAGCCTGTGCCATGCCTGAGACTGGCATGCGCATAGCGTGTGCCTAGCCAGTGTCTAGCCAGTGCCTTGCCTGTGCCTAGCCAGTGTCTAGCCTTTGTCTAGCCTGTGCATAGCCTGTGTCTAGCCTGTGCCTAGCCAGTGTATAGCCAGTGTATAGCCTCTGTCTAGCCTGTGTCTAGTCAGTGTCTAGCCGGTGTTTAGCCGGTGTCTAGCCTGTGCCTAGCCTGTGCCTAGCCTGTGACTGGCCTATGCCTAGCCTGTGTCTAGCCTGTGTCTAGCCTGTGTCTAGCCTGTGTCCAGCCTGTGTCTAGCCTGTGTCTAGCCTGTGTCTAGCCTGTGTCCAGCCTGTGTCTAGCCTGTGTCTAGCCTGTGTCTAGCCTGTGTCTAGCCTGTGTCTAGCCTTTGTCTAGCCTGTGTCTAGCCTGTGTCTAGCCTGTGTCTAGCCTGTGTCTAGCCTGTGTCTAGCCTGTGTCTAGCCTGTGTCTAGCCTGTGTCTAGCCTGTGTCTAGCCTGTGTCTAGCCTGTGCCTAGCCTGTGTCTAGCCTGTGTCTAGCCTGTGTCTAGCCTGTGTCTAGCCTGTGTCTAGCCTGTGTCTAGCCTGTGTATAGCCTGTGTCTAGCCTGTGCCTAGCCAGTGTCTAGCCTGTGTCTAGCCTGTGCCTTGCCTGTGACATGCATATGACTGGCATGTGCACAGCCTGTGCCTAGCCAGTGTCTAGCCTGTGTCTAGCCTGTGCCTTGCCAGTAACTGGCATGTGCATTGCCTGTGCCTAGCCAGTGTCTAGCCAGTGTCTAGCCTGTGTCTAGCCTGTGCCTAGCCTGTGCCTAGCCTGTGCCTAGCCTGTGCCTAGCCTGTGTCTAGCCTGTGTCTAGCCTGTGCCTTGCCTGAGACTGGCATGTGCATAGCCTGTGCCTAGCCAGTGTTTAGCCTGTGTCTAGCCTGTGCCTTGCCTGAGACTGGCATGTGCATAGCGTGTGCCTAGCCAGTGTCTAGCCAGTGCCTTGCCTGTGCCTAGCCAGTGTCTAGCCTTTGTCTAGCCTGTGCATAGCCTGTGTCTAGCCTGTGCCTAGCCAGTGTATAGCCTCTGTCTAGCCTGTGTCTAGTCAGTATCTAGCCGGTGTTTAGCCGGTGTCTAGCCTGTGCCTAGCCTGTGCCTAGCCTGTGACTGGCCTATGCCTAGCCTGTGTCTAGCCTGTGTATAGCCTGTGTCTAGCCTATGTCCAGCCTGTGTCTAGCCTGTGTCTAGCCTGTGTCCAGCCTGTGTCTAGCCTGTGTCTAGCCTGTGTCTAGCCTGTGTCTAGCATTTGTCTAGCCTGTGCCTAGCCTGTGTCTAGCCTGTGTCTAGCCTGTTTCTAGCCTGTGTCTAGCCTGTGTCTAGCCTGTGTCTAGCTTGTGTCTAGCCTGTGTCTAGCCTGTGTCTAGCCTGTGCCTAGCCTGTGTCTAGCCTGTGTCTAGCCTGTGTTTAGCCTGTGTATAGCCTGTGTCTAGCCTGTGCCTAGCCAGTGTCTAGCCTGTGTCTAGCCTGTGCCTTGCCTGTGACATGCATGTGACTGGCATGTGCATAGCCTGTGCCTAGCCAGTGTCTAGCCTGTGTCTAGCCTGTGCCTTGCCAGTAACTGGCATGTGCATAGCCTGTGCCTAGCCAGTGTCTAGCCTGTGTCTAGCCTGTGCATAGCCTGTGCCTAGCCTGTGCCTAGCCTGTGCCTAGCCTGTGTCTAGCCTGTGTCTAGCCTGTGCCTTGCCTTAGACTGGCATGTGCATAGCCTGTGCCTAGCCAGTGTTTAGCCTGTGTCTAGCCTGTGCCTTGCCTGAGACTGGCATGTGCATAGCGTGTGCCTAGCCAATGTCTAGCCTGTGCCTTGCCAGAGACTGGCATGTGCATAGCGTGTGCCTAGCCAGTGTCTAGCCAGTGCCTAGCCTGTGTCTAGCCTGTGTCTAGCCTGTGCCTTGCCTGTGACTGGCATGTGCATAGCCTGTGCCTTACCAGTGTCTAGCCTGTGTCTAGCCTGTGCCTTGCCTGTGACTGGCATGTGCATAGCCTGTGCCTAGCCAGTGTCTAGCCTGTGTCTAGCCTGTGCCTAGCCAGTGTCTAGCCTGTGTCTAGCCTGTGCCAAGCCTGTGTCTAGCCTGTGTTTAGCCTGTGTTTAGCCTGTGCCTTGCCTGTGATTGGCATGTGCATAGCCTGTGCCTAGCCAGTGTCTAGCCTGTGTCTAGCCTGTGCCTTGCCTGAGACAGGCATGTGCATAGCGTGTGTCTAGCCAGTGCCTAGCCTGTGCCTTGCCAGTGTCTAGCCTTTGTCTAGCCTGTGCATAGCCTGTGTCTAGCCAGTGTATAGCCTCTGTCTAGCCTGTGTCTAATCTGTGTCTAGCCGGTGTCTAGCCTGTGCCTAGCCTGTGCCTTGCCTGTGACTGGCATGTGCAAAGCCTGTGCCTAGCCAGTGTCTAGCCTGTGTCTAGCCTGTGCCTTGCCTGAGACAGGCATGTGCATAGCGTGTGCCTAGCCAGTGTCTAGCCAGTTCCTAGCCTGTGCCTAGCCAGTGTCTAGCCTTTGTCTAGCCTGTGCATAACCTGTGTCTAGCCTGTGCCTAGCCAGTGTATAGCCTCTGTTTAGCCGGTGTCTAGCCTGTGTCTAGCCTGTGTCTAGCCTGTGCCTAGCCTGTGCCTAGCCTGTGACTGGCCTGTGCCTAGCCAGTATCTAGCCTGTGTCTAGCCTGTGCCTTGCCTGTGACTGGCATGTGCATAGCCTGTGCCTAGCCAGTGTCTAGCCTGTGTCTAGCCTGTGCCTAGCCTGAGACAGGCATGTGCATAGCGTGTGCCTAGCCAGTGTCTAGCCAGTGCCTAGCCTGTGCCTAGCCAGTGTCTAGCCTTTGTCTAGCCTGTGAATAGCCTGTGTCTAGCCTGTGCCTAGCCAGTGTAAAGCCTCTGTCTAGCCTGTGTCTAGTCTGTGTTTAGCCGGTGTCTAGCCGGTGTCTAGCCTGTGCCTAGCCTGTGCCTAGCCTGTGACTGGCCTGTGCCTAGCCAGTGTCTAGCCAGTGCCTAGCCTGTGCCTAGCCTGTGCCTAGCCTGTGTCTAGCCTGTGTCTAGCCTGTGCCTTGCCTGTGACTGGCATGTGCATAGCCTGTGCCTAGCCAGTGTCTAGCCTGTGTCTAGCCTGTGCCTAGCCTGTGTCTAGCCTGTGTCTAGCCTGTGCCTTGCCTGTGACTGGCATGTGCATAGCCTGTGCCTAGCCAGTGTCTAGCCTGTGTCTAGCCTGTGCCTTGCCTGAGACTGGCATGTGCATAGCGTGTGCCTAGCCAGTGTCTAGCCAGTGCCTAGCCTGTGCCTAGCCAGTGTCTAGCCTTTGTCTAGCCTGTGTCTAGCCTGTGTCTAGCCTGTGCCTAGCCAGTGTATAGCCTCTGTCTAGCCTGTGTCTAGTCAGTGTCTGGCCGGTGTCTAGCCGGTGTCTAGCCTGTGCCTAGCCTGTGACTGGCCTATGCCTAGACTGTGTCTAGCCTGTGTCTAGCCTGTGTCTAGCCTGTGTCTAGCCTGTGTCTAGCCTGTGTCTAGCCTGTGTCTAGCCTGTGTCTAGCCTGTGTCTAGCCTGTGTCTAGCCTGTGTCTAGCCTTTGTCTAGCCTGTGCCTAGCCTGTTTCTAGCCTGTGTCTAGCCTGTGTCTAGCCTGTTTCTAGCCTGTGTCTAGCCTGTGTCTAGCTTGTGTCTAGCCTGTGTCTAGCCTGTGTCTAGCTTGTGTCTAGCCTGTGTCTAGCCTGTGTCTAGCCTGTGCCTAGCCTGTGTCTAGCCTGTGCCTAGCCTGTGTCTAGCCTGTGTCTAGCCTGTGTCTAGCCTGTGTCTAGCCTGTGTCTAGCCTGTGTCTAGCCTGTGTCTAGCCTGTGTCCAGCCTGTGTCTAGCCTTGTGTCTAGCCTGTGTCTAGCCTGTGTCCAGCCTGTGTCTAGCCTGTGTCTAGCCTGTGTCTAGCCTGTGTCTAGCCTTTGTCTAGCCTGTGCCTAACCTGTGTCTAGCCTGTGTCTAGCCTGTTTCTAGCCTGTGTCTAGCCTGTGTCTAGCTTGTGTCCAGCCTGTGTCTAGCCTGTGTCTAGCCTGTGCCTAGCCTGTGTCTAGCCTGTGTCTAGCCTGTGTCTAGCCTGTGTCTAGCCTGTGTATAGCCTGTGTCTAGCCTGTGCCTAGCCAGTGTCTAGCCTGTGTCTACCCTGTGCCTTGCCTGTGACATGCATGTGACTGGCATGTGACTGGCATGTGCATAGCCTGTGCCTAGCCAGTGTCTAGCCTGTGCCTTGCCAGTAACTGGCATGTGCATAGCCTGTGCCTAGCCAGTGTCTAGCCTGTGTCTAGCCTGTGGCTAGCCTGTGCCTAGCGTGTGCCTAGCCTATGCCTAGCCTGTGTCTAGCCTGTGCCTAGCCTGTGCCTAGCCTGGCCTAGGCCTGTGCCTAGCCTGCTAGCCTGTGCCTAGCCTGTGCCTAGCCTGTGCCTAGCCTGTGTCTAGCCTGTGTCTAGCCTGTGCCTTGCCTGAGACTGGCATGTGCATAGCCTGTGCCTAGCCAGTGTTTAGCCTGTGTCTAGCCTGTGCCTTGCCTGAGACTGGCATGTGCATAGCGTGTGCCTAGCCAGTGTCTAGCCTGTGCCTTGCCAGAGACTGGCATGTGCATAGCGTGTGCCTAGCCAGTGTCTAGCCAGTGCCTAGCCTGTGTCTAGCCTGTGTCTAGCCTGTGCCTTGCCTGTGACTGGCATGTGCATAGCCTGTGCCTTACCAGTGTCTAGCCTGTGTCTAGCCTGTGCCTTGCCTGTGACTGGCATGTGCATAGCCTGTGCCTAGCCAGTGTCTAGCCTGTGTCTAGCCTGTGCCTAGCCAGTGTCTAGCCTGTGTCTAGCCTGTGCCAAGCCTGTGTCTAGCCTGTGTCTAGCCTGTGTTTAGCCTGTGCCTTGCCTGTGATTGGCATGTGCATAGCCTGTGCCTAGCCAGTGTCTAGCCTGTGTCTAGCCTGTGCCTTGCCTTCGACAGGCATGTGCACAGCGTGTGTCTAGCCAGTGCCTAGCCTGTGCCTTGCCAGTGTCTAGCCTTTGTCTAGCCTGTGCATAGCCTGTGTCTAGCCTGTGCCTAGCCAGTGTATAGCCTCTGTCTAGCCTGTGTCTAATCTGTGTCTAGCCGGTGTCTAGCCTGTGCCTAGCCTGTGCCTTGCCTGTGACTGGCATGTGCAAAGCCTGTGCCTAGCCAGTGCCTAGCCTGTGTCTAGCCTGTGCCTTGCCTGAGACAGGCATGTGCATAGCGTGTGCCTAGCCAGTGTCTAGCCAGTGCCTAGCCTGTGCCTAGCCAGTGTCTAGCCTTTGTCTAGCCTGTGCATAGCCTGTGTCTAGCCTGTGCCTAGCCAGTGTATAGCCTCTGTCTAGCCGGTGTCTAGCCTGTGCCTAGCCTGTGACTGGCCTGTGCCTAGCCAGTATCTAGCCTGTGTCTAGCCTGTGCCTTGCCTGTGACTGGCATGTGCATAGCCTGTGCCTAGCCAGTGTCTAGCCTGTGTCTAGCCTGTGCCTAGCCTGAGACAGGCATGTGCATAGCGTGTGCCTAGCCAGTGTCTAGCCAGTGCCTAGCCTGTGCCTAGCCAGTGCCTTGCCAGTAACTGGCATGTGCATAGCCTGTGCCTAGCCAGTGTCTAGCCTTTGTCTAGCCTGTGCATAGCCTGTGTCTAGCCTGTGCCTAGCCAGTGTAAAGCCTCTGTCTAGCTTGTGTCTAGTCTGTGTTTAGCCGGTGTCTAGCCGGTGTCTAGCCTGTGCCTAGCCTGTGCCTAGCCTGTGACTGGCCTGTGCCTAGCCAGTGTCTAGCCAGTGCCTAGCCTGTGTCTAGCCTGTGTCTAGCCTGTGTCTAGCCTGTGTCTAGCCTTTGTCTAGCCTGTGCCTAACCTGTGTCTAGCCTGTGCCTAGCCAGTGTCTAGCCTGTGTCTACCCTGTGCCTTGCCTGTGACATGCATGTGACTGGCATGTGACTGGCATGTGCATAGCCTGTGCCTAGCCAGTGTCTAGCCTGTGCCTTGCCAGTAACTGGCATGTGCATAGCCTGTGCCTAGCCAGTGTCTAGCCTGTGTCTAGCCTGTGGCTAGCCTGTGCCTAGCGTGTGCCTAGCCTATGCCTAGCCTGTGTCTAGCCTGTGCCTAGCCTGTGCCTAGCCTGTGCCTAGCCTGTGCCTAGCCTGTGCCTAGCCTGTGCCTAGCCTGTGCCTAGCCTGTGCCTAGCCTGTGTCTAGCCTGTGTCTAGCCTGTGCCTTGCCTGAGACTGGCATGTGCATAGCCTGTGCCTAGCCAGTGTTTAGCCTGTGTCTAGCCTGTGCCTTGCCTGAGACTGGCATGTGCATAGCGTGTGCCTAGCCAGTGTCTAGCCTGTGCCTTGCCAGAGACTGGCATGTGCATAGCGTGTGCCTAGCCAGTGTCTAGCCAGTGCCTAGCCTGTGTCTAGCCTGTGTCTAGCCTGTGCCTTGCCTGTGACTGGCATGTGCATAGCCTGTGCCTTACCAGTGTCTAGCCTGTGTCTAGCCTGTGCCTTGCATGTGACTGGCATGTGCATAGCCTGTGCCTAGCCAGTGTCTAGCCTGTGTCTAGCCTGTGCCTAGCCAGTGTCTAGCCTGTGTCTAGCCTGTGCCAAGCCTGTGTCTAGCCTGTGTCTAGCCTGTGTTTAGCCTGTGCCTTGCCTGTGATTGGCATGTGCATAGCCTGTGCCTAGCCAGTGTCTAGCCTGTGTCTAGCCTGTGCCTTGCCTTCGACAGGCATGTGCACAGCGTGTGTCTAGCCAGTGCCTAGCCTGTGCCTTGCCAGTGTCTAGCCTTTGTCTAGCCTGTGCATAGCCTGTGTCTAGCCTGTGCCTAGCCAGTGTATAGCCTCTGTCTAGCCTGTGTCTAATCTGTGTCTAGCCGGTGTCTAGCCTGTGCCTAGCCTGTGCCTTGCCTGTGACTGGCATGTGCAAAGCCTGTGCCTAGCCAGTGCCTAGCCTGTGTCTAGCCTGTGCCTTGCCTGAGACAGGCATGTGCATAGCGTGTGCCTAGCCAGTGTCTAGCCAGTGCTTAGCATGTGCCTAGCCAGTGTCTAGCCTTTGTCTAGCCTGTGCATAGCCTGTGTCTAGCCTGTGCCTAGCCAGTGTATAGCCTCTGTCTAGCCGGTGTCTAGCCTGTGCCTAGCCTGTGACTGGCCTGTGCCTAGCCAGTATCTAGCCTGTGTCTAGCCTGTGCCTTGCCTGTGACTGGCATGTGCATAGCCTGTGCCTAGCCAGTGTCTAGCCTGTGTCTAGCCTGTGCCTAGCCTGAGACAGGCATGTGCATAGCGTGTGCCTAGCCAGTGTCTAGCCAGTGCCTAGCCTGTGCCTAGCCAGTGCCTTGCCAGTAACTGGCATGTGCATAGCCTGTGCCTAGCCAGTGTCTAGCCTTTGTCTAGCCTGTGCATAGCCTGTGTCTAGCCTGTGCCTAGCCAGTGTAAAGCCTCTGTCTAGCTTGTGTCTAGTCTGTGTTTAGCCGGTGTCTAGCCGGTGTCTAGCCTGTGCCTAGCCTGTGCCTAGCCTGTGACTGGCCTGTGCCTAGCCAGTGTCTAGCCAGTGCCTAGCCTGTGTCTAGCCTGTGTCTAGCCTGTGTCTAGCCTGTGTCTAGCCTTTGTCTAGCCTGTGCCTAACCTGTGTCTAGCCTGTGTCTAGCCTTTTTCTAGCCTGTGTCTAGCCTGTGTCTAGCCTGTGTCTAGCTTGTGTCTAGCCTGTGTCTAGCCTGTGTCTAGCCTGTGCCTAGCCTGTGTCTAGCCTGTGTCTAGCCTGTGTCTAGCCTGTGTATAGCCTGTGTCTAGCCTGTGCCTAGCCAGTGTCTAGCCTGTGTCTAGCCTGTGCCTTGCCTGTGACATGCATGTGACTGGCATGTGCATAGCCTGTGCCTAGCCAGTGTCTAGCCTGTGTCTAGCCTGTGCCTTGCCAGTAACTGGCATGTGCATAGCGTGTGCCTAGCCAGTGTCTAGCCTCTGTCTAGCCTGTGTCTAGTCAGTGTCTAGCCGGTGTCTAGCCGGTGTCTAGCCTGTGCCTAGCCTGTGACTGGCCTATGCCTAGCCTGTGTCTAGCCTGTGTCTAGCCTGTGTCCAGCCTGTGCCTAGCCTGTGTCTAGCCTGTGTCTAGCCTGTGTCTAGCCTGTTTCTAGCCTGTGTCTAGCCTGTGTCTAGCTTGTGTCTAGCCTGTGTCTAGCTTGTGTCTAGCCTGTGTCTAGCCTGTGTCTAGCCTGTGCCTAGCCTGTGTCTAGCCTCTGCCTAGCCTGTGTCTAGCCTGTGTCTAGCCTGTGTCTAGCCTGTGTCTAGCCTGTGTCTAGCCTGTGTCTAGCCTGTGTCTAGCCTGTGTCTAGCCTGTGTCTAGCCTGTGTCCAGCCTGTGTCTAGCCTGTGTCTAGCCTGTGTCTAGCCTGTGTCTAGCCTTTGTCTAGCCTGTGCCTAACCTGTGTCTAGCCTGTGTCTAGCCTGTTTCTAGCCTGTGTCTAGCCTGTGTCTAGCCTGTGTCTAGCTTGTGTCTAGCCTGTGTCTAGCCTGTGTCTAGCCTGTGCCTAGCCTGTGTCTAGCCTGTGTCTAGCCTGTGTCTAGCCTGTGTATAGCCTGTGTCTAGCCTGTGCCTAGCCAGTGTCTAGCCTGTGTCTAGCCTGTGCCTTGCCTGTGACATGCATGTGACTGGCATGTGCATAGCCTGTGCCTAGCCAGTGTCTAGCCTGTGTCTAGCCTGTGCCTTGCCAGTAACTGGCATGTGCATAGCCTGTGCCTAGCCAGTGTCTAGCCTGTGTCTAGCCTGTGCATAGCCTGTGCCTAGCCTGTGCCTAGCCTGTGCCTAGCCTGTGTCTAGCCTGTGTCTAGCCTGTGTCTAGCCTGTGCCTTGCCTGAGACTGGCATGTGCATAGCCTGTGCCTAGCCAGTGTTTAGCCTGTGTCTAGCCTGTGCCTTGCCTGAGACTGGCATGTGCATAGCGTGTGCCTAGCCAGTGTCTAGCCAGTGCCTAGCCTGTGTCTAGCCTGTGTCTAGCCTGTGCCTTGCCTGTGACTGGAATGTGCATAGCCTGTGCCTTACCAGTGTCTAGCCTGTGTCTAGCCTGTGCCTTGCCTGTGACTGGCATGTGCATAGCCTGTGCCTAGCCAGTGTCTAGCCTGTGTCTAGCCTGTGCCTAGCCAGTGTCTAGCCTGTGTCTAGCCTGTGTCTAGCCTGTGTTTAGCCTGTGTTTAGCCTGTGCCTTGCCTGTGATTGGCATGTGCATAGCCTGTGCCTAGCCAGTGTCTAGCCTGTGTCTAGCCTGTGCCTTGCCTGAGACAGGCATGTGCATAGCGTGTGTCTAGCCAGTGCCTAGCCTGTGCCTTGCCAGTGTCTAGCCTTTGTCTAGCCTGTGCATAGCCTGTGTCTAGCCAGTGTATAGCCTCTGTCTAGCCTGTGTCTAATCTGTGTCTAGCCGGTGTCTAGCCTGTGCCTAGCCTGTGCCTTGCCTGTGACTGGCATGTGTCTAGCCTGTGCCTTGCCTGAGACAGGCATGTGCATAGCGTGTGCCTAGCCAGTGTCTAGCCAGTTCCTAGCCTGTGCCTAGCTAGTGTCTAGCCTTTGTCTAGCCTGTGCATAACCTTTGTCTAGCCTGTGCCTAGCCAGTGTATAGCCTCTGTCTAGCCGGTGTCTAGCCTGTGTCTAGCCTGTGCCTAGCCTGTGCCTAGCCTGTGACTGGCCTGTGCCTAGCCAGTATCTAGCCTGTGTCTAGCCTGTGCCTTGCCTGTGACTGGCATGTGCATAGCCTGTGCCTAGCCAGTGTCTAGCCTGTGTCTAGCCTGTGCCTAGCCTGAGACAGGCATGTGCATAGCGTGTGCCTAGCCAGTGTCTAGCCAGTGCCTAGCCTGTGCCTAGCCAGTGTCTAGCCTTTGTCTAGCCTGTGCATAGCCTGTGTCTAGCCCGTGCCTAGCCAGTGTAAAGCCTCTGTCTAGCCTGTGTCTAGTCTGTGTTTAGCCGGTGTCTAGCCGGTGTCTAGCCTGTGCCTAGCCTGTGCCTAGCCTGTGACTGGCCTGTGCCTAGCCAGTGTCTAGCCAGTGCCTAGCCTGTGCCTAGCCTGTGCCTAGCCTGTGTCTAGCCTGTGTCTAGCCTGTGCCTTGCCTGTGACTGGCATGTGCATAGCCTGTGCCTAGCCAGTGTCTAGCCTGTGTCTATCCTGTGCCTAGCCTGTGTCTAGCCTGTGTCTAGCCTGTGCCTTGCCTGTGACTGGCATGTGCATAGCGTGTGCCTAGCCAGTGTCTAGCCAGTGCCTAGCCTGTGCCTAGCCAGTGTCTAGCCTTTGTCTAGCCTGTGTCTAGCCTGTGTCTAGCCTGTGCCTAGCCAGTGTATAGCCTCTGTCTAGCCTGTGTCTAGTCAGTGTCTAGCCGGTGTCTAGCCGGTGTCTAGCCTGTGCCTAGCCTGTGACTGGCCTATGCCTAGCCTGTGTCTAGCCTGTGTCTAGCCTGTGTCCAGCCTGTGTCTAGCCTGTGTCTAGCCTGTGTCTAGCCTGTGTCCAGCCTGTGTCTAGCCTGTGTCTAGCCTGTGTCTAGCCTTTGTCTAGCCTGTGCCTAGCCTGTGTCTAGCCTGTGTCTAGCCTGTGTCTAGCCTGTTTCTAGCCTGTGTCTAGCCTGTGTCTAGCTTGTGTCTAGCCTGTGTCTAGCCTGTGTCTAGCCTGTGCCTAGCCTGTGTCTAGCCTGTGCCTAGCCTGTGTCTAGCCTGTGTCTAGCCTGTGTCTAGCCTGTGTCTAGCCTGTGTCTAGCCTGTGTCCAGCCTGTGTCTAGCCTGTGTCTAGCCTGTGTCTAGCCTGTGTCCAGCCTGTGTCTAGCCTGTGTCTAGCCTGTGTCTAGCCTGTGTCTAGCCTTTGTCTAGCCTGTGCCTAACCTGTGTCTAGCCTGTGTCTAGCCTGTTTCTAGCCTGTGTCTAGCCTGTGTCTAGCTTGTGTCCAGCCTGTGTCTAGCCTGTGTCTAGCCTGTGCCTAGCCTGTGTCTAGCCTGTGTCTAGCCTGTGTCTAGCCTGTGTATAGCCTGTGTCTAGCCTGTGCCTAGCCAGTGTCTAGCCTGTGTCTACCCTGTGCCTTGCCTGTGACATGCATGTGACTGGCATGTGACTGGCATGTGCATAGCCTGTGCCTAGCCAGTGTCTAGCCTGTGCCTTGCCAGTAACTGGCATGTGCATAGCCTGTGCCTAGCCAGTGTCTAGCCTGTGTCTAGCCTGTGGCTAGCCTGTGCCTAGCGTGTGCCTAGCCTATGCCTAGCCTGTGTCTAGCCTGTGCCTAGCCTGTGCCTAGCCTGTGCCTAGCCTGTGCCTAGCCTGTGCCTAGCCTGTGCCTAGCCTGTGTCTAGCCTGTGTCTAGCCTGTGCCTTGCCTGAGACTGGCATGTGCATAGCCTGTGCCTAGCCAGTGTTTAGCCTCTTGTCTAGCCTGTGCCTTGCCTGAGACTGGCATGTGCATAGCGTGTGCCTAGCCAGTGTCTAGCCTGTGCCTTGCCAGAGACTGGCATGTGCATAGCGTGTGCCTAGCCAGTGTCTAGCCAGTGCCTAGCCTGTGTCTAGCCTGTGTCTAGCCTGTGCCTTGCCTGTGACTGGCATGTGCATAGCCTGTGCCCTTTTTTTACCCCTTTTTTTGCCTTTTCCCTACCCTGGAAACGGGTTTTTTGTGGGTGTGTGCCTACCCGGGGTTTTGCCTGGGCCTTCCCCCTGCCTAGCCAGTGTCTAGCCTTTGTCTAGCCTGTGCATAGCCTGTGTCTAGCCTGTGCCTAGCCAGTGTAAAGCCTCTGTCTAGCCTGTGTCTAGTCTGTGTTTAGCCGGTGTCTAGCCGGTGTCTAGCCTGTGCCTAGCCTGTGCCTAGCCTGTGACTGGCCTGTGCCTAGCCAGTGTCTAGCCAGTGCCTAGCCTGTGCCTAGCCTGTGTCTAGCCTGTGTCTAGCCTGTGCCTTGCCTGTGACTGGCATGTGCATAGCCTGTGCCTAGCCAGTGTCTAGCCTGTGTCTAGCCTGTGCCTAGCCTGTGTCTAGCCTGTGTCTAGCCTGTGCCTTGCCTGTGACTGGCATGTGCATAGCCTGTGCCTAGCCAGTGTCTAGCCTGTGTCTAGCCTGTGCCTTGCCTGAGACTGGCATGTGCATAGCGTGTGCCTAGCCAGTGTCTAGCCAGTGCCTAGCCTGTGCCTAGCCAGTGTCTAGCCTTTGTCTAGCCTGTGTCTAGCCGGTGTCTAGCCTGTGCCTAGCCTGTGACTGGCCTATGCCTAGCCTGTGTCT